>CM044111.1:16612788-16730121 GCA_024174645.1 Lemna minuta
TGTTAATACGTAATGGATGTTTAACCCACTTATCACTCTCACACGTGCACACGTGCACACAAACGCGCACACACGTGTCACACGCAAATGCTGCCATGTGGCGTGTACATGCGTCATCACGTGGCGATGCTCCGTCACGTCAGCGCACGAGGAAAACATTATTTATTTATTTTTATTATTCTATAATAAAAAATAGCTTTAAATAAATTCAAAAAAATTCTAGAAAATTCCTAAAAATTAGAAAATTTATAACTTTCAAAATACAACTTCAAATTAATCCAAATTTTTTTTGTTGGATCAGAAATTGAATTATCTATCATTAGAAAAATTCAAAAGATTAAAATAATAAGAGAATTAATTTTAATTTAATAAATATACTCATTCCTCATAGAAAATAAATTTAGAAAAATACATGAGTGTAAAGATATTTTCTCTAATCATTAAATCATGAAAATACAATTATGATTTCAAATATAAATGAGAAGAAAATTAAATTGTGAGAATTATGCATAATTATCCCAAAACTGCTATATTTTTAGATCATAACCTAAAATTACATAAAATGATAGAAATACACTCAAAATATGATAGCATGCATACAAATAGAAAATTTAATGTTTTAAATTGTACTAATAATCATGTAAATTCATGTATAAATTGCATGTTATCAATGGTCCGGGTAGAGGCTGTCGTGGCGGAGTAGAGAGGTCCAGACTCCCCAATGACCTACTAGACCGATGCAAATGCTAACGTGGAGGGGCACGGCGATCGATCGAAAACGCCTACACCGTTTGACGTAAGCGACACGAGTGCGACACCCAGAAGTAGCCCTATCTCTCAACCTACAGCTAATCCCTTGGATGCTAAAGATCAGAGGTAAGACACGCGAGGACGGTACTAAAGAAAGTAATAATAGTCGAAGGGTAAGCGTGTTGACCCGAGGATTAAACCCGGGCGGTGGCAGTGCGATGCAAATCCTTGCTTGAGGAAGAGTCGACGACGTCGGCGGAGCGGTGCAGAGTCACGCTAGCAAACACGGCAGGATAATCGAGCATGCGTGGGCATCGGCGGTCATGGCTGTGGACAAGCGCAAGTGGCCGCAATTAAGGCAGCCAAAGGTGGGTAGCAATCTCTTGGCGAGCGCCAGGCGTTGGCGGTCGCGACTACAGGTGGTTGCCGGTGGCCGCGGCAGGTGATGAAACAATTTAATGCAATCGTTGAAACACACGATCATTGGTCAAACAAAATTTATAATTCCGAACTCACGATGATTTAAAAATCAGAAATCAAGTACAACAATGAGATTGGGTCGAACCACAGAGAGCACGGTTAACTTTTTCGCTCCAGATTTTGAACACGTCACTGCGCGATTTATAAAATTGATTTAAATTAACTAAATCGATTTGAAATTTAGAAAAAATTCAAAAAACTTCAGAAAAATTTGAAAAAAGTCCCTAAAAATTAGAAAATTCATAAATTTTAAAATACAACTCCAAATTAATCTAAATTTATTTCATTGGATCAGAAATTAAATTATCTATATTCTAAAAAGTCAAATTATTAAAATAACCAGAGAATAAATTTTTATTTCAAAAGTACACTCATTTCTCTTAAAAATTAAAACATAGAAAAATAAATGAGAATATAAAAAATATTTTCTTTCATTGTTTAGCATTAAAACATAATTATAATCTCAAAAATAAATGTGAATAATCTACTTTAAAAATATATTCTTAAAAATACATAATTATCCCTAAAATAGTGCATTTTGAGATTATAACTTAAATTTGTAAGAAATAATAGATATGCACTCAAAGTATGATAACATGTATAAAAATATAATGTTTTATGCCTTAATTTGCATTAATAATCATGTAATTGCATGTTAAGATTGCATGTTATCAATAATTGAGCTGCTATCTTCGTCGTCGGCAATCAACCTTTCATGAGCGTACAAAGCACATTGAGATTGACTGCCACTACATACGAGAATTAGATGACTCCAGACATAACCTTGTCTCATGGATTGCGGATGTCTTCACAAAGAGTCTAGCCGGGATCTCATATGACGCCACGTGTACCAAGCTGGCATTGATAACATGCATATTTAACTTACATTCTGATCTTATTTAACTAATATTCATGCTTATTTTATATAATTATGATGCATGTTATCATAGTTTTTATGAATTTTCTCCATTGGTATGCCATTTTACTAAAGTTCATATTTATGCATTATTTAGGGATAATTATGTGCTTTATGGATGTTTAATCTTTTGCAAGGTTAAATAAATAGAAATTAATTACTTTCCTTGAATTGCTTTGACTTTAGTAGATGATTAGAAGAATTAATTTCAAGAAGATAATGTTGGGATGATATAAAATAGACTTCTTAAGAGATTATCTAAGTTTATTGTGAATTCATCTTATCTTCTTCTTTTAATTTATATTTTAGATGGCATGATATTAAAAATGAATATATTTGTGAGCCAATGGAGAAAATTTGAGTAAAAAAGGAGTTATATTTTTTTAAGATATTAATTTTTGAAATTTATGGATTTTATTTCGATTTTTATAGAATTTTTTTAGGAGTTATTTCCTTATTTAAAAATTGCAAAAAGGGGGTTATTTGCGCGCAGGACATGCGGAGTTGACATGGCGCGACGTGGCACATGTGGTGGAGCCATGCGAGCCCATGCAGACGCTTGTGTGGCGCGAACATGTGGCATATAGGGACAAGTGGCAGGGCCACGCGAGGCCACACTGACGCCTGGGTGGCGCCTACATGGCATGACGATCTTCGGGCTGGCAAGTGATGGAACCACGGGTATAGTGGGCCCAGGTAATAGTATTGGGGCGGTAATGCAAAGGCGTAAAGGAGCTCCACCTTATATACGTACTTTTTCCAGTTATTCTCTCCGTGTGGGACAATGTTCCCTCTAATGTTGAAATTGCAGGACATGTGGCATCGTGTGGCGCGTTGGATGCAATCGCGTCATATGAAGTACATCGATCGCGTGGACGGGGGTCCACCTGATTGCCATCAAAAGCACGTGCGCAAAAGAGGACCGTCGATCGCGTAAGTGGACATCGGACGCTCGAGATTTGATCGCGCTTTGGCGATCATGGGCGACACGTGGACGCATCAGGGTCTTCCGATCAAGATCAGATGGGCGAAAATTTGAGAGATCATGGAATCGTGGCCTAGGACGATCGCGCAATCGCAGCCGTCAATCCATCTTCTCCAAATCAAATGGCCACGATTTTCGCGCTGAAATCCCTTATAAATATCGATGTTCTTCCTTTTGTATCTTAACTCTTGATTGAATCGTGAAGGAATTAAGCAGTTTTTGAGCAAAATCCTAAGTTCTTTATGATCCCCCCGCGTTTAGACTCGATTGCGATGCAATTGGGGCGGGATTGATCATGAATCATTGCTTGATTTGATCAAATTCTCCCCTTGAACGCAGAAAGTACGCCGAGGAAGGAACCGATCAAATACACTCCAATCGACGCGATTTGGAGCCCGATCTTCACGTCAATCGGGTTAGTAGTGTAAATTGATCATTCATCTTGCGATAATTGTAATTTAGATTAGGTTTTAGTAGTCAATTTCAGTTTTTAAATCGACTTGGGTGTGGATTTTTGCCCAAATCGGGTGTGGATTTTTGCTGATTTTGAAACAAGGATTTCTCCCTGATCTTAAGTCCAAATCATTTGATTTTGGTTTCATTGAATTTTTTTATTTCATCGGCTTTCCGTGGATGGTAAAATTGTAAAATTTTATCATCATTTGACCCCTCAATTTGATGTTTGACCAACTACTGTTCATTTTCAATCCGAATTTGGGTGTTGACTTGCGGGATCAATTACTCTTAAAATACAAATTAAAATTTGATAAATTTATTCTCTTTGGAATCCTCTGGTTGTTAGCTTTCTATTCATACATGAATTGCAAGCTTTGGATATCATTTGGTTAGTCAATTTGAAGATTTACACCGAAGTATTCACTTCAGGATTTTTCTGATATTTGATTTTCAATAATTCATATTAAATTTAATTCTTCTCTAAAAATCACGAATTATATATAAAAAATTTCCATTTTCTCTCTAGTTTCTGAATATATAATTTTCGTAATATTTTAAGCTCTTTTTATCCTCTAATTTTATAGAAAGTCAATTATTGGTCAAAGTCAACACTTTGACCTTGACTTTTGACATTTCTTCATAAAGTCAGTTTCTTAATTCTTAAAACATCTTATCTCATATATTTATATCATTTTCATTGATTATATATCACTTTCATTTCTTAAATTTTTTTACTTAAACCTAAGTTTGACCAAGTCAACTCTATGATCAAAGTCAACCGTGTTCTTTGTGGATCGACCCAATCTTTACACTATACTTGATTTTATATCTTTTTTATTGTGAGTTCGGAATCATTAATTTTGTTTGAATAACGTTTGTGTGTTTTAACGACCGTATAAATCGCTTTGTCAGGCATGTTTAATTTATATGCTCCAACTTGAGGGGGAGTGTCCGATAGTGGTATTAGGCTCTCGACCCATTTATCTTCTCCTCTTATCTTCACCTCTTATATAGGGACCTATGTACTCTCATTTCCATATAGGATTCTAGGATTTCTTCTTCTCATCATCAATAATTATATTTCTGTTTTCTCTCTCTTCGTGTTTGAATTTTCTACCTAATTTTTGCTTGTTGATTTCTCTACGAATCTTGATTCAAATTGAGTGATTTTTTATTCCGTGGATTTGTCTTTGAGTTATATTTCTAATAATATCAGAATCCCTCATTTTCATCTCAATTCGTCATCAAATTTGATCAAATTTGAAGTTACTAAAAAATACCTTAATTCTCTGTAGATTCGACCCTTATTCACCACTATACTCTTTAATTCATGATTATTTCTTTAAATAAATGATTTTAGAATTATTTTTGACACATCTCCTCGTGTATTCAATGACGTCATGGATTTGTTTTGTCAGGTACCCTAATGTTTCAAAATTGCGCCAAGTACTTCCTTGGTTTTCAATTAAAGATTTTCAGTGTGAGTCATGTGAATTGGGAAAACATTTTCGTGCTCAGTATCCTCGTAAAGATTTCATTATAAGCCCAAAGACTTTTGACCTAGTGCATTGCAATGTTTGGGGACCCGCAAAAGTTACCTCTAGCCTTAGCTTCCAATACTATATTGTGTTAATTAATGACTACTTGCAATCTTCTTGAGTGCATCTTCTTAAGGATCGCATTGAAGTTCTTGCACGTGGCCAGGAGTTAATCTAATAGATTATTACTCAATTTTCAATTACTCCTAAGGTGTTGCGCACTAATAATGCATTGGAGTTTGTTAAATCTGCCCTACAAGATTATTGTAAGTAATGTGGTATTAGTCATCAAACTACTTGCCCACATACATCTCAACATAATAGTGTTGCAAACATTGACACAGTTTGGATATGACTTGCACTATTATGTTGGATATGAGTGTTCATAATTATCTCTGAGCTGATGTCATCTTAACCTCTACCTTCCTCATTACTCGTCTACCCTCCTCTCCTTTAGGTGGCGAAGTTCCCCTTCATCGTTTCCATCCTAGAAAAGACTATTTTCCTCTCCCTCTTTGAGTGTTCAGGTGTGTGAATTTTTTCAAGACAATACTCCAAATCGTTCCAAGTTATCTCCTCAAGAGATCAAAGACGTGTTCATTGGATATGCACACAATAAAAAAGGATATCAGATCTACATTTCGGAGCACAAACAATACATTATTTCAGCTGATGCCACATTTTATGAAGGATCCAAGTATTTCTCATCCATAGTTGAGTCTGAGCCCTCTCATTTGGTGCCACCAACGTCATCAACTAATGCTTCTATGCCATCACAGTCCAAGCCATCAAAGTCAGTGATGATTTCCCTTGCACTGCTTGCCTCAAACCTTACTCTACCACCCTTAATTCCTTCACCTACTCGCTCAGTTTCTCCTCTTCCCTTACCTCTTCCATCACTTGAAGTTTTAGTCTCTCTTGATAAGTCCAATTCGCCTAAGGCACCATATGCAAGTTTGACAACCTAGATGACCTCCATTTGCCCATACTCAACATCCAATCACCTTACGCAAAGGTACTTAACTCCATACTCAACATCCCATCACCTCTTTCATCAATTATACATGTCTTCATCCTCCCTATCAGTCTTTTGCCCCATCCTTCGTTGTCGTGTCAATACCCCAAGTCCCACGTTGAGGCTATGGTGGTACTGATGGATATTATGTGGCCTATAAGCCAATCACACTTCCGTGGTATCTTTTTATGTTCATTGAAATGATATTTATTCATTGTCATTCTTGTGTGATGTTTGCAATGAAGTCCATGAGCATGTGCAATGACTAAGTGAATTATGATCAGATCATAATATAGTGATCACTAGTCTTTAAACATATGTTCTAAACATTCCTATTCATGGGATATTCGAGAAGGACATCGAATTATCCGGAAAGAATAGCACTATCTAATCCATCTCATATGATGAGTATGGTTGATCCTATAGCCATCGCTGTGGAGACACTAAGGATATATAGTGGGTGCTCTTTGGAGAAAGAGTTCACTGAATTGATATGTATGAATCCCTGAATGGTATTATACCTAACTGTCAATCAGGTTGATTCATGTCATGGTTGTGTATGTGGTCCTTTGACTTGAGACACCAAAGACATCTTGTGGATGGATGATCGTGTTTTGATTATGACTTATGAATCCCTAGTCACGGGATATCTAAAATATCATAAATTGGATACGACATGAAGTTCACAAAGATGATTGTGTGATCAAGATGGGATCATCCACCCTCGGTATTTGAGGAGATTGACTCAAAGGAATGAGATGCGATGAAATCCTTGGCCAAGGTAGTAGAAATATCGAAGAAAGAGTTCTCGATGATTTCTACACGCATCAGTACTAACTTGAGTGACCGATTAGGGTTTGACAGTTGACCATACTCTAAGTCATTCATGAGTCTAATATGGATGAAGGATTTTACATACATGGTAATCGATGACGGGAAGGTTCTATAAGTGAGTTCTTACATACTCCATATCTCCTAGTGTATGTGGTGTAGCTTGGCACCCAACGAGCTGGCAACACAACCTATCGATTGGGTTAAATTGATCCTTAATTAATTAATCTATATGTGGATATGGATAATTAATTATGGTTGACCAATAAGGTGTTATTTGGTCTATAGAGTTATTAACTAGTGAGATATATGGACTTAGAGGGTCACACACATAAGGTCTATGGATGTTGGTGGATATAAACATAATTATGAGGGTTTTTATGAAAAAACCTCATACCAAATGTCTATAAATAAAGGGAGGACGACCACAACTGAAGGTGCCCATGCAAGCCTTGTGGGAATTCTCTCCCTTATTCTCTTTCTCTCTTGGTGAAGAGGTTTGAAGAGGAGATCCAACCATCCGGAGACCGTGTGGATACTGCTAGAGGCTAGACACTTGAATAGATTAAAGAACTCCTTCAAGGAAACCTGTAAGTATGTTTTCTCATTCATACTAGATGATATGATCATCTGTTCTTGGTGGCTTGGTATTTTGAATGTCCGATTCAATAATTTCCGCTGCATTCGATGTTTTGATCAAAATTTTGATAAAGTAATCGACCTCAGATCCCAATAGGTACATCATTAGAAGGCTGCAATGGACGATGAGTATGCTGCTCTTGTTTGCTAGGGAACATGGGAGCTCATTTCCTAGCCTCGAGGTGCTAATATTTTTTCCTTTACATGGATTTTTACCCCAAAGTATGATCCAGACAAGTCTCTCCATCAATGCAGAGCAAGGTTGGTGGCTCGTAGTTTCTCGCAACATCATGGAGTTGATTATGCAGAAGCCTTTCTTCTCGGTGGTCCATCTTAATTCTGTTCGAGCTATATTCTCTTTGGCATTGAATCACTTCTGGTCACTTCAATATGTGTCCAATGCTTTCCTTTATGGCAAACTGGCTAAGGATATTTTATGGAACAACCCCCAGGATATGAAGTTGAGGGGGAGTTTGGCAAGCTATGTCACGTATGTCGGGCTATCTACAGGTTGAAGTAGAGTCCTCAAGATTGGTTTGCCGAGTTGAATGAACTGATAAGTGTAAAGGGCTACTCAACATGTGAAGTGGAGCCTATTGTTTTCTGGAATACTACTTCTTCTGGATGTGTGATTCTTGTTGTTTATGTTGATGATCTATTGATTTTTGGGAGTCATTTTGAGGGTATCAAAGATATCAAGGAGTTTCCCAGCTAGTTTCTTGATATATGTGATCTCAGAGCTCCCAAGTACTTGGGATTGAGTTTGCTTTATCAATCTGAACAGTTAGCTCTTAACTAGCCCAAGTATGTCCACTGATATTTTGGTGGATCCTACTTTTCTTGGATGCAAGCCTCAAGCGTCCCTGATCAACAGTAAGCCCAAATTTTGGGATTCCAAATCTCTCTTACTATCTAATCCTCAAGTATATCGTGGGTTGGTTGGGAAACTCATCTTCTTGACTGTGAGGCCTCATGATATTGCGTACACAGTGGGTCTCTTGAGCCAATTCATGCATGTCCCTCATGAGATCCACTAGCATGCAACTCTTGGTCTGCTCACATACCTTAAGCGTGCACGTAGTTAGGGACTATTCTATCAATGTCATGGGCATCTTAAGGTTGAAGCCTACTCTTGTCCTAATTTTTTAGGTGATCACAGTGATCAAAATCCTACCTTGTGATCTTGTGATCGCAATGATCGAGTTACTTTATCTATGTTGGTGGTAATCTTGTGACTTGGACAAGTAAAAAATGGCGAGTGGTTTCTTTTTCTAGTGCAGAGGCTGAAATCATGCGATGGCATAAACCACTTCCGAGATGTTATGGGTATGCTCACAATTACATGAGCTTGGATTTCTAGTATAGGGGGCTATGCCAAGGAACTGTGACAATCAAGCGACTATCTTTCTTGCCAACAATCCTTCATTTTGTGAACCAAGCATATTGAAGTTGATTATAATGTTATGCAAAATCTCATCATGGCTAATCTTATCTCAACTTCACATGTCTACTCCTTTGATCAGCTAGCCGTCATTCTCACTAAATGACTAAGTGTCACTTCATATGACAATTTCTCGCACAAGCTGGGCCAATTTGAAATCTATGCTCTAGCTTGAGGGGGGGGGTGTGTGAGAAGATAGGCCCATAAATGTGTTAGGCCCACTCTAGGGTCTCTTCATCTTCTCTTCCTTCTATATATACCTATGTACTTCAGTTTCTCTACTTGGGGCTAAGGGGTTTCTTCACACCCTGTCTTATTCCTTCTTCTTCTATTCTACTTAGGATAATGGTGGCAAGCTTGGAAAAAAATGTTGAATTATAGTGGATCGATATTCACCAAGCAACACCATGTGCCCTGTATAGCTCATGTGCTAAACCTAGCAGTTTAATGAGGCTTGAAGAAGTTAGACAATCTATCCTTGACTTCAGTATGTCTAGAAAGTGAAGAGAGATTGTGAAGAAGATAAAGCAATTTAGAGCAATTCTTCGTCGACTACGAAAACTTGTTCTTGTAACAAATGATACGGCACAAAATTTTTATTGAAAGGTAAGGATATTTATTTTTCTACTTTTAATACTTGCTATTTGTTAATAACTAAAAACTCTGAAACAAAATTTTATTTGCTGTAGTTTTATTCATAATAGACATAAGAGAAGGTTGAGTCAAGGAGACCAAAATTAAGATTGAAGCAAACCATGAAAAAGGTTGACTGTTGACCAAGTGTTGAACTCTACTTTGAGGAACTGTTGAACCCTACTAGCTGACCAAAAAAACAGCATGCAATGCTTGGGTGACGAACATGTTTGGGCGAAGCAAAGGTAGCCACGAGGAAGCAATAGCAGGAGGCGGAGAGACCCAGAACTGCTAGTGGAGAAAGTGGCGAGACGAACAGAAGGCCGTCATAATCCATGAAGAATCAATTGAGAGATCATCAGGCATACATTGGGGACGCTGGGGATGAGTTGGCGGTGGGCAAATGGGTAGCCGATGACCGGGGTGCCAAGGCCCCCTAGGTGCTCAAGGCGGCAGCCAGGGGCCTAGGGTTACTTGGGTCTGGCGATCAGCTTGGAGGTACCAATGTAGCGGCCAAGGGCCTGGGTAGCAGCTAGGGAGTCCCTAGGCAATGAAGCCCTAAGAAATATTAAGCAAAGGCAGAGGGACCCCTATGAGGCCGCTAGACGAGAGGGAGATGATCTTAGTCTTCGAAAAGCTCTTCAAATTAGTCAGCCCAAATCTCGAGGACATAGTTGAGCATCCCGCTCTACAAGGACCTCACGAGGAATCCTCATCAAAATCGAATTGCTATTGCTTTTGCCTCCACAAGAATTGTGTCTACCATGCCAACAATCTCTCATGCGCCAATCGACAAATATCGCCCGAAGTCGAGTAGTACTGCTCAACACATGCATTGGAAAATTCACCAAGGGAGGGAACTTCCAATCGACAATCCAAGACCTAGATCTCCTCAACACACATGCTAAACGAAAGGTCGGGATGAAGCAGACCGCGGAGAACAAGTGGAGGTCATGCACTGATGTTGGATTTGTCAAGGATTTTATAGAGTGTGGTTTCCGGAAAGGTGGAGAGCTTTGGTGACGGCCTAGGATGAAGCGACAATCTCGGAGGTGGGCGGATCGGTCGATGACGTGGGGCAAAGGGCAGCTAGGAACGGTCGGAGGCTTGGCGAAGAGAAACGCAGATAGAGAGGTTTCGGGTTGCGATGCAACGGCGTAACCAGAGGCGGATATAATGCAGCAGAGCAAAGGGCTCTGATGACACGCAGAAGAGCACTGGGCTCCGACGCATAGGGTTTTCCAAGGAACCTTTTCCCAGGTTGATTCTGATTCTGCAACTCTTCGCACACATCAAGAAGCGCCTCATATCGACGTACCATGATAAAAATTACACAAATACCCTAGAGCGCTTCGTGGTCAACTCATTGCAGCCGTTCTTTTTTACAGGTGAAATTGATGAGAATTATAGGCTGCCGAGGACCACAAAAATCGACTGAATGAAGAAGCTGTTTGGCTGGTCGGAAAATTGTTCGAGAGACGAGGAAGCCAGGGAAGAAGGTGACAACGTGAAGTGAGACAGAATCTTGACCAGATGAGTGGAAACGCAATCAGACAACCGGACGGTTAAATGCACAGGCAGACAAATTGACAGAGAAATACGCGTGATACATTGACGAAAGGACGGCGAGATATAGGAGAAAGAGAGAGAGAACCCTGTCGATAGATAGAGATGGGCTGTAAGATTACTGGGAATAATCCTTAAAACATGAATCCATCGCTCTCCCAGAATTCCTGGGACTCAGAATTCGTGCAAAACGGATTAGATTGGAAGATTTGAAGATTAGAAGACAGCCTTTTTTACCAAGATGCTATCAGATTGAGTGCACTGATGAAAGCTTTTGGTGGCAAGCGAGCACTAGGGCATCGTTGAACAGAACCTTAGACTGCAGGACGTCAGATTAAAATTCTTGAAAGGACTTACCTTCACTAAAACACCACAGAAAATTTCAAATCGGCTTCATGATAATTCTCATAATGCCAGATTCTGCATCATGAAAACACAAGTCCAGTATGTGACCTTAACCACATGAAAATTACCGCCTGCAGAACCAGTCGGACTGTTTTCGGGCCAATGGCTTTTTTCCCAGATGTCTCATGTCACACATTAGCATAGATCAACTGCATCCGAGAGATTTGAACCAGTCATACATCCAGTTGCCCGAGTTGATGTGCCAAATGCAACCTGAAAGTACTTCAAAATTAAGAAAGTAAATCCGTCACGGGAGAATCCATAATAATTTAAGAAACATATAACAAATAGGTATGTCCTCTGAATTTCCACGTCAAAAAAAATACAACCATGAAACAACTCCGTGTGCCATCACTAAAGGTCTCCATGAATGCGAAGACTGGAGAAAATGTCGTGTAGAAGTCGCCTAGGGGAGACACTCGAAATTTGAGTCCTGATTACCTCTATGCAATCTACCTACCCATCGATCCATCTATCTATACAGACAACACCTCCTTCGAGAGCGGCGACCGGAAAACTCGCCATCCCCTGAGAGATTCTCAGAATTACATCAAAAAGTGAATGGGAGGACCGGGGGAGATCACAGAAAGAGATAGAGAGAGCGCACATGAGTGTACTTTCTTGAAACAGCGCCTAATCTTCCTCGTCGTCGGGCACTCCTGAGAAGAATCTCTTCAGAGACTCGTATGTGAGGAAGACGATCCCGATGCTGGGAACAACCTTGCAGTATTCCGGAAGAATGCCTCTGTAAAGACCGCGAAAACCCTCGCCCTGAACAATTTGCCCGAATGTGGCAAAAAGCCCCTTGTCGTAGATCCGGGCACGGCCTGCCGCGCCCTCCAATTGCATCCGTCGTCTCACCAGATCCAGCGGAAAAGTCACTGCATTAAAAGATAAAGTTTCATTATTTCTGATGAGTCGCCACATTTTTAACAGATATAACCCTGCTGAGATCACCCACCGCTGGAGGAGGCGATTCCGGAGAGGCTCCCGCAAGCCAAGCCTATGACTGCAGCGTTATCATCAGGCCTGAAAAAAAAAGTAATTCATTTTTCATCTTCTGTAATTTCTTGTTAAACCTAGTCGCAGAGAAATCACCTCTCCATTTGCCACATGCTCCTGAGCTTCTCGTAGACGGCAAAGCTGATGGCTATGTTGGGTCCAACACCCTGAAAGAACAGACATCGCACATCAATTAGATTAGTAGAGCGATAGAGAGGGAGAGGGGAGAGGGGAGCGGGGATGCCACTCACCAGGAGAGTGGAACCGAGCCCTTTATAGAGGCCTCTGAGCCCTTCATCCCTACAAATGGTGTAGAGTGCGTGGGAAATGCCTCGGTAGTAGATAACATTAGTCTGAAGAAGTGCAGAGGAGTAAAAAAAACTCAACAAAAAAGATTGATGGGAAATAGCATGACACTCAAGCATTGAGGATACGATGAGAGATTGGTAACCTGAGCCGCAAGCCGCGTCCTGACAAGATCCAAGGGGTATGTCATCGATGCGGCCGTTACTCCCGCGAGCCCTCCACTCAATAATCGAAGAGATAAATCAGCCGCCACAAAATCCTTGTGCCTATCCAGCCCAGGAACTGATTGCAAAAACTGCATCGACAACGGATGCTTTCAGAATCAACAAAGGAAAGCGATAATTCTTAGAGGGGTAAGAAGCAAAAGTAAAACCCACGATTTTATAGCGCTCATAGGTGTAGAAGCTGATGGAAGAGTAGGGGAGGCGATGAGCGATGGTGACAAGATTGCCTTTCCAGAAGGCCCTGACCCCTTCCTCACAGAAAATACGAGAAGCCTCTCGCCACATACTCGGCTTGCTCATAGCCGCGACGTTGGAATGCATACCTTGCACCTGTACATAAATTCTTCCTTCAGAACAACGACCGAGTTTGAAATTCATTTTTTAAAGAATTTTGCTCATATAGGGATTTCGAGGGAGGAATCACCTGGAAAAGGATGGTGAGGCGCGCAAGGGGGCCGTGCAGGTCTTAGCTGACGGCGCCGGCGACGCCGCCGGCGAGGAGATGCTGCCACGTGGCGATCTGGGGCTGATGCTGCAAGGCTTGTTGCTGCTTGGGTTGTGGTTGGCGCGCGACAGCCGCGCCGCCTCCGGCGTGCCCGGCGTTGAGCGCCCCAACCCGGGCATCCATTCAAATCTCCTCCAAATCCCGAGCCCGCCGAAAACCCTAACAAAGAGAGAACAAATAGCTCCTTCTCGCTCCTCTCATGAAATCAGCGTCCGTCTCGATGCGAGTCGAGAGCCTCCCTCTTTCTCCCCCTTGCAAGCGAATATCGACCTAGAAGTCTGGCTCTTACAGAGAGAGAGAGAGAGAGAGATTAAACTTAATTCCGCACGGGGGGACGGAGTCTTCTCCACTGTTTTAAATTTCTCCCCCTGTTCGTCCACGTTAATTCCAGTGATGCGCCATAAGCCACCTCACCGCGTCGTCTAATGTTCCGGCGGTACACTGGAAGCCTTCCCAACGGGAATATGCGCACCGGAGGTGACTGGCTCCAGAATCTTTATCAACGACTAACTACTGGGCCTTAAACGCCCCCTCCATCTGGGCCTGTTGTTAGCTCAACAGGCCATCCAGTTATTTTTATAATATACGGCCCCGCTCACAGTGGCTTGGTTTCTCAGATTCCGGGGGGAGATGGAAGAGGGGGAGACGGTGAAGCTGATCAGCGCCGAGGGCTTCGAATTCGTAGTCGACAAGAAGGCCGCTATGGTCTCTAAAACCATCCGCAACATGCTCACCTCGCCAGGTGATAATTTTAAGTTCTTTTTGGAATCCTTTTCGCATGTACGCAAAATTCTAATCAATTTCGCGGGCTTGCGGATCTTAATGGAATAGGTAATTTTTCGGAGGCGCAGCTCGGGGAGGTTACGTTCCCGGAAATCAGCACGCCGATCCTGGAAAAAATCTGCCAGTACTTCTACTGGCACTTACAATTTGCGAGGCAAGCCACCTCTACATTCATTTGTATCTACTCTTGCCGAGAGAATAATCCGCGATTAATGTTTTTATCATTATCATTCTGCTCTTCGGCTATGTTTTATTCTTCTTCCACGGTTAATTTGAGCGAGAGACACGCCTTTACAGGTTTACAAAACATTAATCTGTGTCAATGAGTTGAATATTTTGTCTTTCAACTGTGAGTAAGCAAATTCTCTCCCCTCAACTTAGCGCGGTGAACATTGTCCAATTTATCTATGAGTGGCTATGAACATTAGCTAAGGCCAGACAAGCGAGTATTCTTGGGATCTAATATATGATAAGATTCTCATTAGAATAATTGAGGGCATCCAATCCGATGGGTTCTTAAAATCCCAGCTCCTGATGTGAGTATATTGTCCCTGTAAAAGTGAAACTCCTATCGATTCTCTAGTGTGATCTGTTTTCGATTCTGCCAACAGACTCTGTCGTGGAGTATTAACCCCCGAAGCTTCATGTCTTTTGATTTCGGATCAAAATATGCGGCTAGAAATTTTTACTTCTTAGCATGCCTGACCAAAGTTTTTACTCAACTGCTTGAAACCCGCATCTGAATCATAGTGAGGAAATGTTGATTTTTGGCCGGACAAATAACAGTTGTGATCTGGCAGAATTCCTGTGAAGCTAAACAAAAGATCATTGCCCCAAACATCACTGTGAATCATGTAGAAGGGAGATATTCTATGATTTTCAAAAGATGTGCATCTGCATTTTACAAATTGACAGGCCTGCCATTCAAAATATTTTAAGTCATCCCCTCAATCCGTGATCTAGTGTCAATCAGATCAAAGGGGTACTTTTGACAATCGGATCAAGGGCATATTTTTTCTTTTATTTTAAAACTTCAATCATTTTCAAATTTATTTTGATTTTTATGAATTTCGTAGTGGAGCTTGTTGATCTGATCGACGATCTTGTCCTTGATTATGCTGACAATCTGATCGAGGGACCTCAATCAGATGATTGATCAGATAGAGGAAGTGTTCGACCCTGTGGATCCAATTGCTCATATGATCCAATTATTTGATTGAGGGGATCAATCAACATAAAATTGATCTCAATGCCCCTCGATCTGATCGAATCACCGTTCCCTGCCCTCAAGTCATAGCTGCAAGTTGTTGTCGATGAGTGCCTGCCATGCGCAATCCTGGAGCTTGAGATAGTTAAAACAGAGGTGCTATTATCTCCCAGGTTGCATAATGCGATCCCCTTTTTAACATATACTAACCTTCTGTCCCTTTTGTAAAAAAAAAATTTTCTTTTAAAATTTTTTTTTTTCGAAAAAAATAACCTTCTGTCCCATTTCCTCATCATACAAAAACCAAATGTCACTTCAATGACAGTTTGATATTCCGAAATGCTACTGAATAGTCGTGTAAGAGTGTCAATCTTACTGGAGCTTGGTCAAATAATTCACAAAATTCTAGAACTTTTATTCCAAGGAAGTAAACTGGGGGTGACCGGAATTTGAGAGGCTCCCCTACTCTCTGCAGACAAGCTTCTCACTTTTTGAATCCCCTCTCAGTGAGACTTGCCATTATCTATACAACTCCTCAGACTGTACAAGACGTTGCAGGCTGAGTTCCCCTTGGTGGACTCACATGTGTAGTCCTGTGCCACTTTCTCTTGTGATAGGTCATTGGACTCATGGCATAACCTTAATGGGTTGAGTACCACTGAATCTTGATAGAAACCCTTGTCTACCAAACTCTCTTGAACTCCCAAACAGGGGAGATATCCCCAAGATCGATTATTCAAGAAATGAAGTAAAAACAGTAGAAGAGAGGATCAACAAGTGTTCCTCTCCTGAAAAATGGAAGGAACAGTTTGAGAGCTTCTTCCTGGCATTCTCCTTCACGTCTAGACTCCTCTGATGCCTTGGAAAGACTCGTCCGTTGCCAATTTAAGCAGAAGATATGCCCCTCTCCGAATGGCTGACATGGTGGGTCCTGCGATGTGGCGTGGGTGTCCTCTGATGTTGCCTGGGCCTGAACCTCTTCTTACATCTCCTGATAACATATTATCTAGATTGACAAGAGTAACTTCTATTACAGGAAATACATGGGTACAAATGAGGACTTGAGGGCATTTCGTGGGATGTTTTAGCAGATGGTTGATAGAGTTGAACCTTAAAGGCCGGTTTTGGCTGCAGGGTACTGCCAGAAATAATGTTGTTTAGACCAAGTTGCTTGAAGAACTTTAGGCAAGAATCAACTGGCAGGTGCCGCCTGAAATGGAATCTGTTATCTCACGACCCAAACTGCCAAAATAACCCTAAACCGCCAAATAACCCGAACAGTCATACTTGTAAGACAGAGCTGTTAGGTATTGTTGAATGATAGCGAATTCGATTATGATGCAATAGGCGCTGATATTTCGTTTTCACTTATTTTTCTGCTCGGCTTCGCCTTTCCACTGTCGTCTCTGATTGATTTTTAATTGTTGTTTAGCGACATCAAAGCATTACAGTCAAGTAGTAATTTGGAATTTTCTGAATGACCGCAAGCCATGATCATCTTCTCGAACAGAGAATTCACCTAACGAGCACCATTGATCTTTTCTTACAGCGGAAAAGAGTCCGAGTTTCAAATTGAGCCCGAGATATCTTTGGAGCTGATGAACGCGGCCAACTACCTTGACACCTGAGGCGTTTCCCCTATGAAATCTTCTATTAGCCCTCTCTCTCTCTCTCGCGCGCGCGCGTTGTAGAACCTTTTTTCTTCTAGAAAATTAAATTATTTGAGTTCTTTTGGGAGCAATTTTGAAAGTGGGCCGAAGACCGAACAGACGGGCCACAGCCCCTGAATAGCACAGTCGACCAAACAAAGGGAAGTGTCCCACTACCCGGTATCACCTCAGCATGAAGAATCTATGCTGACTGGGTTTGAATGGCAAGAAGTCAACGACACAGCTGTCCCGTGGAAAGGTTCCCATGGGTCCGATACGATGGCCCAGTGGGCCCGACCAAAAGATTTCTCTGTCTTTCTGGTAGCCCAAATCTCCCAAGGCAGAAGTTGACCGCGGATACTGGATTCCCTCTCTTTCCGACGTGGCCGCTGACTTCCAGCGCCGAATCTCCTAGATAAGGTCTAAGCAAGAGGAGGCAGGGATGGGGGCCGGCGTGGACGGCCGCGTATCGCATCTATCGTTGTCCGCGGACGTGGCCAGGATGCCATTAATGCATTCCTGTGGCTATGGTAGTGGCCTGGAAAGCGGCGTGGGCCCAATGGGCTAACCAGGCCCACGCAGAAGAGAGAAAGAAGAAGCGACGACTTTGGTGCGTGTGGTGGTGCACCTTCTTACAAGCGTCGTAGGGTCAACCTCTCCCGTTGACCTCACATTCAAAAGGCACGGACGCGTGAGAAGAGAAGGGGATCGAGGTTCAATGGAGGAGAGAAGTTGGGTGGCATCCAGATGGGCAGATCTCCTGGAATATTCAGCTTGACTGCCGCCGGGGGATTGTCAACGAAGACCGTATCGAGCAAAAACGGGAACAATCTGGAGGGCATCAGATGGCGAATACAATCGGGCAAAAGAGGACGAATCACTGCTTTGATGGGGGGCAACTGCCCCCCAGGACTTATCCGCTAACCAGCGCTTGAGTGCGGAGATGCCCCTCGTCACTGGACGATGCTCCAGGTCGACCTCCTCAGGTCAAAGATGCCCTCTCCCCCCGCCACATCGGAGATCGTGCCGTCTGATTTGGAAAGCCGCCGTCGAGCTCTCTTGCCAGTGCTACGCGGCACTGCTGCGGTCGACCGGGACAGTTCGCTTGCCAGTTTGCCAGATGGAGAAAAAGCGTCGGCCGGTCGGTTAACCTTTTTTTCTTCCGTCGAGGAGGCGGTCGTCAATGGACGGTTGGTGTCGTTATCGGGGATGCAACGCGGCAAGCTCAGGGATGGACACCTGCTCGAACAGCCGTCGAGCCTCGCCGCGGCGCCGCATGCGACATCCCTGCCGTTTCTTCCGTTCTCGGCACGTGATCCATCTCTGACTCTCTTCCTCCAACTTTCTGTGCAAGCGCGTGAATTTACTAGTGGGGAAGATGACGGCAGAAGCAATGAGCTGCTCACTGTCTGGATGACGGTTATGTTTGGAAGCGGAAGTTGACGTCAGAGAGGGGGGAGGGAAGGCGCCGCTGTTTTGGCTAAAATCGGACAAGTGGGGAAAGGAAGGGCCCACCAGTCTTATCCATCTCCGTAGGATATCCCAGGACCAGGAAATCTTTTCGAGAAACGAAAGTAGACGAGTTAAAAACGGAAGGTAGAGAGCCGGCAGCTGCAAGCGGCGACCAAACCTCCACCCCCACGCAAGCTGAGTAGAGAGAGATTGTCGTATCTTCAATGGAAAGCTCATGTAAAAAACAACGCAACTTGGGTGATTCGGGATGATGATCATGACATCTAAAACGCAACTTGGGTACTCACGGATGAGGATAATGACTGCCGGGACGAAATGGGGACAAACACTGGGATGGAGATAGAGAGAGAAAGCGAGAGACGGCGGTATTATTCGGGATTCTTCAAATGGCATAAGGAAAAGCAGCACTGCCTAGAACCAGAGAAAGCTAGAGAGATAGCCCAGAGAGGGAAGAGTGGAGAGAGAGACAGAGAGAGAGAGAGAGAGAGAGAGAGTGCGGGTGGCAATAACGTGGCTTCAATGAAGTCGACAGAGCGAGGATGGGGATCAGGAGAACGTAGTAGGGAGCGCCTGTCGCGGCTATAAATCTCCAACCCGCCTCCCCTCGGTTCACATGTCCCGACCTCTCTCTCGCCTGCCCAACTTTGTCCTTCCCTCTTCTCAGCCGGCATCCCTTCCGAAGATCGTCCAAGCAATGGAGGGCAAAAAGCAGTCGAAGCAAGCCCCTTCGTCGTCCTCACCCCCCTCATCCTCCTCGCTCTCCGCCGACCTCTTCGGCGGAAAGAATTCAACGAATTCCTCTTCCTCCAGTTTCTTCCACTCCGTCTTTCCCCCGGCCGCCTCGGTGCGTCAAGTCTTATCCTTCTTCTTTATTCTTTTTCTTCTCTGTTCTTCTTATCGGGCGGCGTTTCAGGTGATGAAAAAGAACTCGTGGAAGCAGGCGGCACAGAACGCCAGCGCAGGTATGTCAAGAGAATCGCGATGCATGGTAAAACTCTTGTTCAGCTCATCCTCTATATCCGGACGTTTCTCCTTTGCGCAGAAGGAAACCACGAGAAAATCGATCCTTGCACCTTCAGCTCGTCTCTTTACTACGGCGGGCAAGACATTTGCACCGATCAGACGCCGGCTTCTCGCGGCCCAGTCCATAACGTGAGCGTTCCTCTTTCGCCCATTCATGCGGATCCTATCCGTTTCGTAATTATTCTCAGGGCGTAATGCGGCATTTCTTCTTCGTTTGTGAACAGCATCGTAAGGAAGGGGAAGACGAGTCGAACGCCGCCTCCCGGGGAAACTGGTGGCAAGGTAAGGGGATGCCAAGTCATTTTCTCCACAGCCGCGATCTTTCCTGCAGTTAAGGAATATGGAATTCTGCGTTTCCTCAGGGTCGCTGTACTACTAGCGGAAGAGCCTGCAACTATTGAAGAAGAAGAAGAAGAAGAAGGTAGTGAGTGCTTCCTGCGTCAGCAAAGGAGGAAGGTCTAGATAATAAAAATAAGTCCGGCTCGGTTGAGCTGAGCGTCTGTGCGTCCCACTCCATCCGCCGTATTTGAGAATGCGGATCTCTGTTTTCTAAACAAGTACGCGAATATCAATGATTATCGTCAGGTAGAAGAAAAAAGAATCTCGAGTTTTTTTTATTTGATGGACTCCACTACATTCGAATTCGCGCCGCTCTTGTGTACGCCTCCGAGGTAATCCGTGAGGGCCTTCTTCACTCCAAACCCGCGGGTGTGCTGCGGCGGCCCCCCCGCCTTTCTAGAGAGGAAGGGCGTCTTCCCGCCGCCGCCCTTTGCCGGAGAGAAGCTAGGAGTGGCGTAGGGCGTGGCGGAGGTGCTTGAGATGGGCACCATTACTCCTGTTCGCTTCGGCGCGAGCTTCGACTCGGACGGCGATAACTTGCCGCCGTCCTGCTTCTTCTTCGTCAGGTCGTCGACGTAGAGGAGATCGTCGATGCGGGCGATGACGTTGGACGCCAGGCTCTCTAGAACCCTGGAGTAGCTCTCCAAAATCGACTTCCCAACGTCCTGGTCACGATTCAACGCAGAGAACAGATAAATAAGTAGATTGATAGGCAGGCAACAGATCGATTATCAAAGATAGGCGCAGATGGAGGGATAGAGGAGCGATAAGATATACAGAGATAGAAGACAAAAAGAGAGAGAGAGAGAGAGAGAGAGAGAGAGAGAGAGGTAATGGATACCTAAAAGTTGTGTGTGAGTAAGAGAGAGAGGTAAAATCCGTAAATGGCTTCGTAGACTGGAGATAGAGATGGGGAGAGAGAGAGATACCTTGTTACATTGGATCTTGGTCGTGTCCAAGGTGGTCTGAGTGAGGCATGGAAACCGCTGCTTAAGGCAGATTAGCAAACTCTCCGCTCGGTCGGCGAGCAGCTCCCGTCGTTCGGCGTCGCTGATGAGATCCCTCACCATTCCACCCCATTTGTTAGCGCTCTGTCGTGGCGGCGCATTCTCCCTCCGCCGCCAAACGAAAATCGACGCCTCCACCCGGTTCGCGACCTCCAGCGCTCGATGCTCCGACGATAGATCCATGTAGTCCAGAAGACATTCCGGCGAGAATTGCTCCGACGTGATGTACCGGTATATCATTTCTCCCAGCGCCGCCTTTCCCGTCTGAAAATGAACACATAAAAGGACCATCAACTGTGTCGTTTGGAAATTTCCAACTGATCTGATCTACCTTTGGGAGAGACTCAAAGTAGGATTTGGGGATCTCCATTTCGGCCAGAACGTTGCTGTTGA
Source organism: Lemna minuta (assembly GCA_024174645.1). Taxonomy (NCBI): domain Eukaryota; kingdom Viridiplantae; phylum Streptophyta; class Magnoliopsida; order Alismatales; family Araceae; genus Lemna; species Lemna minuta. The sequence continues at coordinate 16,634,355 of CM044111.1, forward strand.
TGGCCATGGCGGCTTTGAGGATCTGGTTCGTGGAATCGCGCTTGTGCTGCAGCTTCTTCCTCTCTGTTTCTTGGAGCCCGGCGGCGGGAACACGTGGCACCGGTAGCCACCACTTCTCCTCCTGCCGCTTGAGAGTCTTCGCGCTACCGTCGCCCGCCTCTGCGGTCACAATCCCCTGGTCAACGTACCAGAACTCCGTCTTGCTGAACTCGTCTAGAGTCTCCTGCACCGCGGAATGTCAACGGTCCGAAGAAGTAGAGGAACGAAAGGCGCCAAATGGTGGATAGTATGAAGGAAAATAAGATCTCACGAGGAGCATGTTGTCCAGTTTACGCAGTGCGGGTAGATCAATGAACAAATCTGAGCGCTGCCTGCAACTCATCACCTGAAATGTAAACGACTTTAGCTGGCGGCAATTACGTACGTCTGAGTGTAAGAGTGAAAATACCTCAAGCTTGGTTCCGTCGGGAAAATTCTGGACAGATGGGGTCAATTCAACGATGTAATCGCTGACACAGAGCAACCACTCCATCTCTCTCCTCCACAGGGTCTTCTTCTCCGCGGCAAGTGGCTCCAGTCTCCAGATTTGGCCAAAAACAGACCCTGTCCGCGGCGGTAGAGGAAAAATGAAAGGTAAGTGAAATTGATTCGAAAATAAAAACGAAATTTGTTGCCGACCGCAGAGGTTGGTGATGGCGTTTGAAATGGATAATGCAGGACAGACGCCCTTCCCGCATCCAGACATGTCTTCCCCGAGCAGCAACTTGGCGAACCTCTCCTTCATCATCTCCATTTCTTCTCCCGGCATCCAAAACAATCAGCGTCCAAATAGAGGTGAATAGAAAGAGAGAGAGAGAGTACCTGAAGTCACGGAACTCTGCTTCAATTTGGGCACGTCATCGCAGAGCGAAGAAGTTTTCTCAGGACCGGAACGATTCCTGCAAGGCCAGCCCAGGGGCAGCGCGTCGTCGGAGTATTGCCGGCTGTCTCCGGATGACGTCATCTCGGAAGAGCAGGAACTGCTCTCTCGCCGGTTCTCGGCGGAATCCGCGAACAGCTCGCCCGACTCTCCGACGTTCATAGTCTTCTCTTCTTCCTCGTCGGAAATTGCCATTTCCGAGCTTTCTTGTAAGCTCCTTACCCACACCCACCTCTCAGCCGATCTTTTCAGAAAGATCCCTTCGCCCAAGCAGCTTCTCCAGGACGAGCCCAGATAAGCTAGTGAGCTCGCACTAATGCTGCTTCTGTTGCTGCTGCTGCTGCTGCTGCTACGGCGGAAGTTGTCGCCCTGTCCGTCCGCCGCCGGCTGCTGCTGCTGCTGCCGCTAGAACTGCTGGAAGACGGAGGAGACAACAATCTGCGTCCATGAGAAGGGTTGCATTTGCGGATGGCGACGGAGAGAGAGTCTGGAATACAAATCTCGTGATATCATGCGGGCTGCGGGATTGGAGCTTGCCATGATTATGAGAGCTTGCTCTATCGCATGACCTCTTTTCTCCTTCCTCTGTGTGCCGGCGATGAATGCCCACGATGAAGAAAGAGGCTCCTCCTCTCTCTACTCTGGAGTCTTGACGTGTGCGTCTCCCTGTCTCTCTCTCTCTATCTCTTCTCTTTCACAGGGGCAATCGGTGGATTTAAATCTTTAAGTACAGTGCAGCGGCTAACGGTAACTACCCGAGGTTCCCCCCGGGGCTACTTCAACTCGTGAATCTTCCGGCGATGGGCGAAGCAGACAAAGCCTCGGATTTCATCATATCTACGAGAAGGGCCATCGGTGGGAGAGGAGAGCAAACGGTCAACAGCCGGGTTCCTTAGATTTCACGACACAGAGAGTAAGTGACGGTTCAAATTTCGAATCCCCCGCCGCTCGTGGGTGATGGCGCCCTCGTAATATCTTCCATTTCTAGCCTGGTTTCAGGGCTCGGCCGACTTGAGCCGGAGTAGTCTGGTTGGTGCTCGGGCTCCGTGCCTGTGTGGTCGGAAGAAAAAGAGAAAGAGAAGGGAAGGAGATAAGCATTTGATTAGATGATCAGAAAGAGCGTGGACTGATTGTTTCAGACAGAATAATTACCCAATCCAATGCATTCATTTGAGCAGAGACAAAAGCTTACCGCCGACTGAAAGTATCAGCTCGCTGGCCCCGCCCTCTCCCGCTCCCTAGGTTGGTCGGGCGAGGGAAGCGGGTTTGATTTTCGGGCAACGGCTCCACCTTTATTTCGAATTGCGGTCCAGTCCACGCTTTGAGCAGCGGAAGTGGCTCCGGTCAGTCCCTCCATTTCAAATTCGAGCGCGATCAATGCGCGAACGTCACGTGACTCATGCGCTCCTGATGTGGTCCCACCGTCATCCGTGGACCCCCTGCCGCCGAGTGTAACACGTGGCCCATTTAATGCGGTTCGGCCCACGCTGGATTATGCCGACACTCCTGCCCTGGAGGAGAATTCCTTTGCCTTGATGATGACATCCCGTCTCCCAGATTATTTTAGACTTACGAAAAAATAAATTATAAATTAAATTCTCGTCTAAAAATAATTTCTAATTTTCTATTAAAATACCGTCGTAAAAACGATAATTGCGAAGCCAGGGGCTTTTAGTAAATATTCTCGTCCACGGCAAGTCGTTGACTTTGGTGTCGGCTGTCTTGGAGTGGTCGAGAAATTATCCCCACCAAACGTCGCCCCCCTTCCCGGTCCACATGGGCCGATTTGTCGACGGTTCGCCTGCCGCTCTGAACCGCAAGCCTCTGAGATCAGCGAAGAGGGGAGATCGTCTCGTATTGCAAGTTGGAAAGGCCTCGATGATGATCCGTCTCGTATTCTTTCCCGAGGAAAAGATTTTCCCTTCTCCATCGGCCTCCCTTTCCCAACACTGATAGGTAGCTGTCGCTCTCCCTCTTTTCCCTAGATAGGTCACCTGCTGATTGCGGTATTCTTTTATTCCGTCTTCTCGATTGTTCGCTTCTCCAGTGGGAGGGCCACGTTGGGCAGGGAAATCGTTGTAAGATTGTAAGGATAAAAGGAATGTCTGCTCATTCCTTCACGCGGGTCGGATTCCGTGTTTTGACGATAGATTTGGTCATTCATTCGCTCCCGTTCCCTCTCGTTCCACGCTCCTCCCGCCAAGTATCACCGGACACTTGGGCGTGATATCTTTTTATCCAAACTTCGTCGTCCTTTACGCTTGGCCAAATTTATCGGAAGATCTCGTCGGGTATAACTTCAATCAGGAACGACGCAAAGCATTCCATTTCAGACACATATCATGTGAGACATTTTAACGCAAAACTGCTCTTTACCAAACATTTCCTGCGATTCCTCCCTTCCTTTAATTTTCCTTGTCCTTTTACTCGAGTGGATAAGATCGAACAGAATTTTCGTTTCCTCAATTCATTTCTGATCGACGAATAGCACGTCCAATCCACCGCGCGACGACGAGAAAAAAAGAAGCAAGGACGACCGCCGGAGGAATTCTCTCAATTCCGAAATTGCAGCATAATGAGATATTCCCGATCGCCTGCGAACGTTCTCGCCCGTATTCTACGAAAACGCTGAATCAAGATCCACGGATCGATGTGGCCGATAACCATTTTCACGGCCAAATTTCCAGGGATGGGGGACGGTTATACGGATGTGCTGAGGGAGCCCGTCTCCAGATCCCAATTCGTCGATGTCAGCGAAACTCTTTTCTTCAGATTTTTGGGTTCCCGCTGCCGGGATGATGTAATCCGAGTCTAATATCCGTAACATTTCAGGTGCCACACGTCAGACAACTCGGCAACTGGGATTGCGGTCTTGCCTGCGTCTTGATGGTAATCAAAACGTTTGGTATAAACGATTACAGTATTCGCGATCTCGAAGAATTTTGCAGTACGACGAGGTCAGTTCAGCCCTCAATTTTGAGAAAACTTATTTCTGTGTTTGATAGCGTTTGCGCCTTGCAATTTTTGCAGCATCTGGACAGTTGATTTGGCGTATTTGCTGAAAAGGTTCTCGATTGATTTCTCCTTCTTCACCGTAACCCTGGGAGCCAATCCGGACTATTCTTCAGAAGCATTTTACAAGGTACCCGTGATGAACAGCTGCTTAGCCAGGTATATAAAGTGCGATAACTAACTCGCCTAAGTGCGTATGCAGGAGCAATTACACGATGATCGAGGGAGGGTTAATGCACTTTTCGAGCAGGCGCTAGATGCCGGAATCCACATCGAGGTGATATACTGGGCTTGTTTGTTGGGTACGACTCCATCACCGTACGCTGATTATTTGCTCCGCTCTGCAGCGCAGGTCTCTTAGTGGCAGTGAGATATCTCTCCTCATGTTATCAGGTGGATTCGTCGCCATCGCGCTGGTCGATAAGTATAAGCTGAGGTACGGACTGCGTTTAAATGAAAATGAAGATCGCGTAACTTGATCATTGAAGAAAAACTCTGCACATTGAAGATCGCGTTACTTTCCGATGCAGTTACTCCAGAACAACGGAAATCTACTTCCGTGAACTATACGGGAGGAGCCCGGACTACATCGGTGAGGAAAATCAGAGCTTCCTATGACGTTTTCTCGCGTTTTATCTGATGCTATTCGTGATTTTTATCCGAATTCTGAATATTTTCTTGACACGTGGCTTGTTCATCAGGTCACTTCATTGTGATATGCGGATACGACGAGAAGAAACACGAGTTTGACATCAGAGATCCCGCTAGCTCCAGGTACCCTGACCTTTTTTCCTCGCCAGAATCGGACGGCTGGACGTTGACTATCACGATTCTCATCCACCCTTCCATGCATCCGTCTGTCTATGCAGGAAACACGAGAGAATCACGTTGTGCTGCTTGGACGAAGCCCGGAGATCGTTCGGCACGGACGAGGACATTCTTCTGGTGGGATGGATACTACTCAACCCGCATTAAATCGATCATCTTGATCATTCTAGAGCGAGCAGCCATTTAATCAATATTCTTTTCACCGCCCAGATCGCTTTGAATGGACGCGATTGCCCGGAGGACCAGCTCGGGATGTAGGGTGATGGGGCCCAGCACATGTGTACATCCATGCTCGCGGAGACAGATTGGCATTTCTATACCTTATAATAAAGTCAGCTTTTTATCAAATTATTGGATTCTTCTATTTGGCGAGCGATGTTGAACAGGATGTAGTCTCGTAGTGGGCCGTCTAAGTGTAAAGCCAGGCTTGGCCCACGCCGGTCCCCATCTATTTATACTAAAAAAATCCCCTGCACGGTTTCTCCCTCCCTCTCTCTCTCTCTCTCTCTCTCTGAGTAGCAAACTAGAGATAAGCGACGGCCTGCCCAAAAAGGTCAGTGACGATGGCGGAAGAGATCGACTGCGCGAACTTGGGACTTCCTGCAGATTTCTTCACGGAAGATTTCTTTGCGGAGAAGAAGAGCTGCGAAGGCGGCGGAAATCCCTACGATTGGGTCTGGAACACCCATACGGGCCCAGACGCCGGTGAAGACCATTTTGCCGAGTTGACTTGTAAGATGGCACACTACTTCCCTCTAGATGACGAGGGAGACAGGATGCCCTCCACCAAGGTACTGCTTGTCAACGCTTCCTCACCCCTATCATCTTTATTGTTTCTGCGTTTGGGTGCTCTAACCTGGGTTGTCCTCAGTCCCTCCTCTACCAGCTTAGCAAAACGCCGGCGAGAGAGTCCATCCCTCTCTTCCCTTCCGCTCTTGACGATAAGAAAGATAGCTTCTCCGGTCGGAGTGCCGGCGACTCTCCCTTGCTTCGCGAGCAGACGAATAAGGCTCAAATCTCCGCTGCGCGACGACGATACGAGGTGACGTCGCAACCTACCTGGGCTTTCGCCACGTTGCCGCATCAGCCCGCACGGCCGAACACTCGAGCGAAGCCCCTCGGCGGGCGGCGAGGAGCTGGAACTGGCGTCTTCCTTCCGCGGCAACCCGATTATCTTTCTGAGCCGAAGAAAACACCAGGTGCTTTCTCGTTTTTTTTTGTTTTTCGGATTTCTACGAGCCAGTTTCTATCTCAATGAACCAACCGTTTTCTCCACTTGTTAGCTCAGACGGACGCTTCCTTCGTGCTGCAGACGTGTCCTCAGTGAAGCTCTCCGCCATGCCGGCCCAGGAAGGCAAGAGAGGTCTCTACTCACCCGCCAAAGTGGGACCTGAGCGCTTCCTACCAGCCGACTGGACCTATTAGTCATAGCAACGTCGACTGGGGAGGATGATCTTCTGTGGGGGGTTTAGGGTTTTAGGAGGAAGATGACAAAACAATAATCGCTCCTTTTGCGTGTGCAGCGTCGGTTTCTTCCGGTATTGAGCGTAACAGACCTCTTCCTCTGCCTTCTTCTCGATCGGATCATTCCTCGTACGAATAAAGCTCATGGTGAGAGCGCTGGCCCATCCCTCGTCCCCTCTTGCAGCTTTTTTGTCCTGCATGGGAAGTGGTAGCGGTCAATTGGAGAGAAATACGGAGTACCTATCCTCTCCGTCGACCTGTCATTTCCCTTCTTCCAGCGGAGATCTTTTCGCTGTTCTGGAATATCTCCGGTAATAGAAGAGGATCCCGGAGTTGACGAGCCCATAACGCAGAAGTTAATGCGAAGCGACCTACCGTCCTCGTGCGTCATTCCTCACGGGTTTTGCCACGGTCTGCCGGGCGTCATTGACTGCACTGTGATCGTTGCCTCGGTGGCGATAAAACTCGCCCTCTCGTTCATCAATTCCCGCTCTCGTCGCCTTTCCCCTCAACGCTTCTCTTATTCCTCTCGCCATATCTCTATCATGTCTTTTAATGCGGTGGACGGAAACGATGATCTACGGATGCCAGGGAGGGAAAACTGACGGATTGCATAATCCTCGTGTCTCTCTTTCTTCTTCTGTTTGCGGGATATTCATTTCTCCGGGAGAGAGGAAGGTATCGTCCTCACCACTAGAGAATATCCTCGTGATTAGTTTTATTGACAAAGAAACACGTCGAATGATACCATACACAGCCGAGATCGTCCACAAAAGTTTCCGATCTGCGGACACGAGACCCAATAATTACCCGAAGAGGAAGCAAATCATCGAGCAACGCGAAGCTGCCAATCGTTGCCGACGAGCGAGCGCTCAACATTTCATCTGCGGCAAGTCCGTGTGGCCGTCTCCGACCTTGCCGCTCACGCAGCCGCTGAAGAGCAGGAATCCGAGGGCATGGCCGGCGACGGCAACGATGAGCACGCCGCCGTTGAAGGACATGACGGCGAGCATGAGCAGGTAGGCAAGGCCCACGCGGATGGCGTGGAGAGCGGTCTGGAACGCGCCGGCGGCGAATCGCGGCCACTTGTCCTTGATCAGACGGCTGTGAGAGAGCCACTCGACGAGCACGGCCAACACGAAAACAAAAATCAGGGCGAGCGCGTACATGCCGCCTCGAGTCCCGGGCCATCCCGTGAACAGAATCTCCGAATTCTTACCCCAGAAGAAGGTCATGTGGGTGAACGACTGCTTTGAACTCATCCCTCCCATGCCTCCACCCCCGTGCGAGTGCCCTCCCATGTCCATCTTCCCCCTCGACCTGAATCGATCTGGGAATCCACCAGGAATTCCTGTCTTATTGAGTTTGGCGCGGTCAACGGCCAGTACAATTTGTACGAACTCCTTCAGATGGTTGGGCCGCCCTGTTTATATCCTCCTCCAATTTGTACAAGTACGACGTCCGCGTCAACGGTAACTTTCCGAAGAATTTTTTTTTCTAGTATTCTTCTTCGGCAAGCACGTCAATGATGGCGGCGTCAAGGGGAGGGGTCCGGAAGGAGCCAGCTTTCCACGATCCTCTGCCGGACGTCGGATTGAGGCGAATGGGCCAGGGCGGCGAACTTTTTCTCTCGCGACTGGGTCCTTAAAGGGCGATGAAAGCTCGTTTTTCTGTCGGATTGCTTAACATATTCAATACGAGCCACGCAAATTGGGCGGATCGTTGAACTATTCGCGTTTGGAGAGAGAGAGAGAGGTGGGGGGGGAGAGAAGCAGTCGGCAGACTGATCCAATCATCCAGCTTGAAGCCTTCGAAAATTACAGAAGATGAAGGAAAAATTCGAACGGTAACCAGAGAAACTTCAGTATTTCGCAAATTTATTTACATCGGAAAGGGAGTTTCCGGTATCTGATCAAAACACCAAATTGACAAGTCAGATTTTGGCGGGTTCGCAATCGCCGTTGACCACCCCCGGCTTGGTCTTATGAAAGACTGAGCTATGGAACACGAGAAAGCCGGCGGCGCTGCCAGCGACGGCGACGATGATCACGCCGCCGTTGAAGGACATGAGCGCAAGCATGAGGAGGTAGGCGAGCCCGACGCGCGTCGCGTGCACGGTGGTCAAGTAGACGACGGCCAGTGGGCGAGGGCGCCGCCCGGCGAGACCGGTGACGCGCCGCCACGAGAGCAGCTCCACCAAGAAGGCCATAAAAAAGACAACGATCAGAGCGAGGGCGTACATGCCGCGCCTCGTTCCAGGCCACAACGTGAAGAGAACTTCCGAGTTCGTCCCCCAGAAGAGGGTCATGTGCGTGTACCTCTTCGTCATCTCCATCCCGACACCTTTCGATCTGTCTGCAATTCGGCTCGGCTTATCGGTGACTGATAACCGAGGGAATAAATGGCAGTTTTCTGGTCTTCTTCTGGCAGAGTTGCGCAACTATCGTACAACTGTACTGCATCAGGAGAAGGTCAACTCTATCCGTAACTTGCTCGTGCAAGTTTGCGTTGTTCTCTCCTTATATCTCTCTCCATCCTCCAAGAAGGTCAACTCCTCAACAGACGTAAAACATACGCATAGAAAAGGACGCAGCCACAGATAGAGCTTGAAGATGAAGTCAGCAAGTAGCTCATGAAACCGGCGGAAGAAAAATGTTTTAACGGGGCAAGGGAGGGAGAGAGAGGGAGGGCGGAACGGGGAGAGAGAGAACGAGTGAAGGACGGAGGGGGAGAGACAGAGACACAGAGGGAGGGTGGGACGGACGGAAAGGGAGAGAGAGAGAGAGAGAGGGAGGGAGGGAGCGAGAGAGAGAGACGGAGAGAGTGACGGAGGGAGAGAGAGAGAGGGTCCTATTTAATACTTTTATCTTAAATTATATATATATATATATATACAACAACAATCTTGTATAATTTTTGTTCGGTTCTAATGACGTATCATTATTAGTATATACCATAAAATACCTAAATACGATAGTCATTTTTTCCCTATTCTATCAACTCATTATCCTCAGAGCTCCATTCTTCTTGAAGTGATGGTTTATGCTTTGCCTTCTTGATTGCATTATTTTAGATAATTTCAAATCTTGATGGCCTAGGTGATAAGTGGCCTGCTAGCCAGTCACCCTTTACTCATCGCATTCATTTTATTATAAACCTTGCTCATATGATGTGGATGGGATCTAATGCTCAATAAGTTCTCAAATTTTGATCAAATTATCGAATGCAGTACAGGACACCCAAGCACCAAGAAGAGATGATATTATTATACAGTACAGATTAAAATCCTTGCATATAAGGTTTATTAAAGGAGTTCTTGAAATTGTTCAAGTGTCTAACCTGTAGTGATACCCACACAATCATCGAATGGTTGGACCTCCTCTTCAACGCTTTTCACCTAAATTGTAGAAACATATGAATCTCATTATTTCATCATGTAAACCAAGTTATTTTCTTTCTAAATATAAAGATAAAAACTCTAATCAATAAAATAGAAATACACAAGTTCATGTGTTTGAATAGAACACAGGAGAGAGAGAACGAGAATATATCCCATGCAAGACTAATGCTTCTAAAAGGCTTACTCTAACATTAAGTTGTAATGGCAAAAAGAGTAGCAACATCACGTCAAGATGACAATGGGTTGGCGACTTTGTGATGGAAGGGTGACAAGGTCAAGATAGCAAGGTGGAGTGTTTCACGTCGTGAATTAGCTAGGGTATTAGTGTATTAGTGACAACGTGAAGCCATTACAATGGAAAGGATGACAATGCATCGTGGTGGTGATTGGACTCCGAAGTACAGCTAGCATGGTGATGGTGCAGTGCAAGATGCAATAGTGGTGTAGGGAGAGGTGCAGCAGCATTCCACAAGTTTCGCAAGCTAGCACTACAACAAGGCCTTGCGGTGGAGACACTAAGCCATTGCAGTGGTGATACTAGGGCAGTGCGGCGGCGTTGAAAGAATGAAGTTGCGACATGAAAAAGATGACATGATGATGCGACAAAAGCAGCATGACATCAGTGGTGTATGGAAGACATAATGGCTATGATATCATAGAGAAAGGAAACTGTGATAGTACATTAAAATAAATAAAAGAACCCATATAAAGGGAGAGAGTAGAATAAGTTAGATATAGTCAAACATGGGCCCTAATGGGCCTCCTCATCATAGACTAGAGGGGGATATCTTAACAAAAGCTCTTCTAGGAAGTATGATAGTGTTTACATAATTAAGATGACTCATACTTAAAAGGATAAAGTGGAATCTATGGTGCTTTAAAATCCAAAGGTATTATTGTCATTTTTTTCCAAAGTTGGAGTTTGTCATGGCAAGTATAGAGACAAGTTTTGTAGATAAATTATTTGAAACAATATCGCAATTGTCTTATCAATTTTCATGCCCCATCACATTCTCTTCCTTGTCTTCAAATCTTGAAAGGTACAATCATAACATGCAAATTATATAAGTGTATAGAAATTATATAAGATTAATAATCCAAATTAAGGCATAAAACATTTCATTCTTATGCATGTTATCATCTTTCAAGTGTATACCTATCATTCCATGAAAATTTAAGTTATAATCTCTAATTGCACTATTTTAAGTATAATCATGGATAATTAAGAGAAATATAATATTATTCTCATTTATATTTGAGATTATAATTAGGTTTTAATGTTAAATTATAAAAGATAATAATTTTTATATACTTATTTATTTTCTAACTTTATTTTTCTAATAGAAATGAGTACATTTTTGAAATAAAAATTTATTATCTTGTTATTTCCTAAATAACTTTTTCGAATGATAGATTATTTAATTTATGATCAAACAAGATAAATTTGAATTGATTTGGAGTTATATTGTGAAAGATATGAAATTTCTAATTTTTAGGGATTTTTCTAGATTTTTCGATTTTATTTAGACTTATTTTTATTTTTTTAATAAAAAAATTGGTTTTATATCGTGGTGACGTGGTAGCTGACAAGGTCGACCGTCACCAGGTGATGACATGTATACAAGTCACGTGACGTTGTATGTGTTCGTATGTGCGTGCGTCTACGTGATTAGTGGGTTAAGCATCCTTTTCAATATATAAGTTAAAGCCCATTAATCCGCATACTTTATATACCCATGAAATCGCGTTTATTTCTGTCATGTGGGACTTTTTTTATTTTTTTATCTTCGCGGGTGATGTGGCGTGACAAGAAGCTTTCAATCCACGCATTTAATCGAAGCCGTTGATCTTCACTTAAGTGAGTGGGTACGCAGCACACTTTGATTGGGCGACGATTTGTTTTTAAAACAATTTATTCTCAGCCCTTGATCTAAGGAGTTATAACGGCTGAGATTAAATGTGCCCAATGAACTTCAATAGACGCGTGGCGATATCTCAAACGTCGATTCTCGATTGGTCAGATGCAATCGAGCGACGCTTCTTCTTCATGCACGACGTGAAAAAATTTGAGGGCTCCATCTTTGATCAAACAGACGTTACTTAATGGCAATAATTTTTTAGAGCACTAGTTTTGACGTAAGCATTTCATCTTGAATTGTCATTGTCACAAATGGAGGACTTAATTTTCATAGATTGTTTATTGTATGTTATTAATGTTACTCATTGCTACATTATGTCTCCCTTTATTATTTTCCACTAACCTACTAATGTGTCCATGAAGACCTATCTTTTTCAAGAATTTATTGCCTCAAGCAGTCATTATCTTCCCATGGTTCATTTTGGTGTTCTATCATGCATATCCAGTTATATAGTTTCATTCATAGATGCATAAACAGATATATATATATATATATTTCATTCACAGATGCTCAAGTAATTGTTATTGCTACTACAAGCATATATACATATGTATATATCTATATTGATTTAAATATAGGCTTGGTAATACTATTATTTCATATAGATATACATATATATATATATATATATATATATATATATATATTTATGCTTTGTATTATTGCTCTTCTCTATAAATACCTATTAGGGTATTATCATAAATAGAGCATATTATCGACTTACTTAAAAGGCATTTAGTTTTCTTTCTAGGGTTAATGGTTTTTTTGGAAGATTGAAGTTGAAATCGAAAGAAACAAAACGGAGGCAAAAAATGATTCTTGGCCACCAGTGATAAAGAAGAAGACGATCTCTGGCATCCTCTTTCTCTTCCTTCACGGCGACGGAAAAAATCATCTTCTGCAGCTCTCTCTTGACCATTTGTTGAAGTCTGTTTGACTCTCCTCCGACTGCAAGTCTTTCTTTTTCCCTTTATCTCAATCAATCATTGTTGCTACCTATTCTTCAGTTATCTCCTTTTTTGTCATCAATATTCGTCAGTATTCAAAATAGTGCCATCCCGATGGATAGTTTGTTTTGTATGGATCTTCTCTTTGCTCTCTTGAGGCTTAGTATTATTTTTATCTAATCTGTGGGTATACAAATTAAAATTCCCCTTGATCTGTTACACTGATTACTCTTGTTTTGTGTGTTTCATTTTTCTGTTAATTTATAGAATTGATTTGTTTTCGTGTTTCTTAAAAATATATAAACCGTGACAGTAGTGACTAACCATTATAAGATTAGTATTACTCAGCATTCTTACTTCCTGTATAAGTGTTTGAAATATAGATTGTTGTATAAACGATCTACGGTTAATTAATGTTTACGATTAATTCTTGTCATTAGTAAAATAATTCTCAGTTGGTCATACAAACTACTTACTCTTACTTAATTTTATAAGTAATCGGTTTATCAATTAGATATATATATAAATTGTTTTAATTCTATTGGTTATTGTCTAAGTATAAACCTTCAAAGTCTATGCATTCTCTTTCTGATTTTCAATCGTCCACTGCTCTTAACCTTGTTTATATTCTATCTATTTAATCACAGATATATTCTATATCTTGGATTAAAGCCTTTTCATCTATTTGAATGTTTATACTTTGCATATGTTAAATCACTTGTAGTCACTTAATGTCAATACACATATCTAGAATCCAAATTACTGACTGCTACTTGTTTTCTTTGCATCATTCATGGCCAGTCAGACAGAATTAGGTTGCTGAATCCTTTAGTGGTTATATCAGTCCTCTCTATAGTCAATTGATAGAAATAGAAATTCGGTCTATATTTATTTCTAGCAGCAGTTTGTGGTTTTGTTGATTTAGCTTTACTTTTGTAGAACTATAATCACAGTGTGCTGATAATATGCGTATTTAACTTAAATTATTATCTTATTTAACTCATATTCATGCTTATTTTATGTAATTATGATGCATGTTATCTTAGGTTTATGAATTTTCTCCATTTGTATGCCATTCTACTAAAGTCCATGTTTATGCATTATTTAAGGTTAATTATGTGCTTTATGAATGTTAATCTTTTACAAGATTCATTAAATAGAAATTAATTAACTTACTTTGACTTTAGTAGATGATTTAAAGGATTAATTATAAGAAAAGAATGATTGGATGATTAAAAGAGAGAAATTGTAATGAATGCCTTAGTGTTGTTTTTAATTCATCTTATATTCTTCTTCAAAATTATATTTTAAATGACATGATATTAAAAAGAAAGAAAACTGTGATCCAATGGAGAAAACTTGAGTTTAAAAGGAAATATATTTTCAATGTTGTTGATTTTAAAGTTTTTTTTGACTTTTTCTGATTTTAATTTGATTTTTATTAAATAATTAAAATCCCAAAAAGGGGTTTTATTTTCCATAGAACTCTCGGAGCTGCCATGGCACGCGAAGCTGATGTGGCGCGCGGGACTTGCACGGATGCGACGCGACACGCAATGCCACGTGGCAGAGCCGCGCAAGCCCACATGGCGCCTAGGTGGCGCGTAGCAGGCGCGGACGCATGGCAGGGGCCACACGAGTCCACGCGGAGGCCCGAGGGGCGCCACGTGGCAAGTGAGGGCTGGCAGGTGAAAGGCCCACGGGTTAGTGGGCCTTGGTAATAGTATTGGGGCGGTAACGCATTTGCGTTACACCCTTCTACGTTATATACGCATTGTTTCTCCTTTTTTCTTCCGTGTGGGACTATGTTCCTGCAGAATTTCTCCCTTGCAGGTGTCATGGCAGCACAGTGGGCATCGGATGCGATCGCGATACGTCCATTGCGTGGATGAGGAGTCCACCGGATCGTTGATCAAACGCGTGTGCTAAAAGGGCATTTAAGTGAAGTGATCGACAGCATCTAAAGTGGCACATGGCTGCACCAAAGGAGAATCACGCGATTCACCTCTATGCAACGATGGAGATTAGACGCTCTGGATTGATTGCGAAATCAGCGCGTCATGGGGCGACGCGTGGAGACATCACAACGGTCCAATTTCAATCAGACAGGCGAAATGAAAGGATAAAAGGTGGGTCCGCGTTGTGGGATCGTGGCCTAATCTACGCGCACAATCGTGGCCGTCCAACTGACCTTCATCAGATCAGACGGCTGGCGCTTTTTGCGAAGATTTCTTCTTTAAATACCGATGTTCTTTCCTTTGAACCTTAACTTTTGATTGATTCGTGAAGCAATTAAGCGAATTTGAAGAAAGATCTTGAGTTCATCGTGATTGCCCTACATTTAGACTTGATCGCAATCAGATCGAGGCAGGATTCGTTGTGATTTATCGTGGATTCGATCGAATTTTCTCCTTGAACGCCAAACGTCCGCCGAAGAAGAAATCAAGCCGATACTTTAATTTGCGTGAATTGAAGCCAAATCTTCACGACAATCGAGTTAGCAGTGCGATTCGATCGTTCATCTAACGGTAATTTGAGTTTTGATTAGATTTAGGAAGTTAATTTTGTATTTAAAGTCATTTTGTTCTTCAATTTCACCCAATTTTGATTCGAATTTTTGTTGATTTTAAAAATAGGATATCTCTTTGATCTTAACCCTGACTTGATTGTGTTGTTTCATTGGATTCCTTGTTTCATCAGCTTTCCATGGATAGCAAATTCATGAAATGCCATGATCATTTGACTCATCAATTTAACATTTGACCAACCACTGTTCATTTTAAATCCAAATTTGGGCGTTGACTTGCGAGATCAATTATTTTCAAAATATAAATTGGAATTTGACAATTTCAGTCTTTTTGGAATCCTCTGGTTGTTAGCTATATATTGATATATTAATTATAAGATTTGGATATCATTTGGTTAGTCAATTTGAAGATTTTCACCGAAGTGTTCATTTCGGGATTTTTCTGATATTTTATTTTCAATAATTCATAATAAATCTAATTCTTATCGAAAAATCACGAAATTCATATCAATAAATTCCATTTTCTCTATAGATTTTGAGTATATAATTTTTATAATCTTCTGACTTCTTTTGATTCTCTGATTTTATAGAAAGTCAACTGTTGGTCAAAGTCAATGCTTTGACCTTGACTTTTGACTTTTCTATGCTAAATCAGAAGTCTAAAATCTTAAAAATATCCTATCTAGTATATTTATATCATTTCTATTCACTAAATATCATTTCCACTTCTTAAAATCTTTAATTTAACCTAAGTTTGACCAAGTTAACTCTTCAATAAAAGTCAACCTTGTTCTTTGTGGATTGACCCGATACTTGCACTAGATTTTATATCTTTGTCATTGTGAGTTCGGAATTAAAAATTTTGTTTAACAGACATTTTTGTGTTTTAACGACCGCATAAAAGGCTTCGTCATGCGCTCCTTTATATTTAGTTTAATATACTTCTCTTGTAATCTCCGTTAACAGGTATCACTCCTTCATAAGGTTTGTAGTTGACTATATTGATTGTTGATATATTTCTTAGTCTGTTTCATATCATAGTCAAGTTGCAGTAAATCAATTGATTTGATTCATATAACTTGTGAGCTAATTTGCACTTACTGCGGTAACATTACATTCATAAAATTCGTGTTTTCCTCCTAATCTTTTTTCCTTTAACATTAGATTTCAATTTTGAATAATGGATTAAGTTAATTTTAGAAATTATATTGGTTTTCTCTCTCTTTGCGTTCTGATTTTCTACCTAATTTTTGCTCGTTGATTTCTCCACGAATCTTGATCCAAATTCTATGATTTTTAATTCCATGGATTCGTATTTAAGTGATATTTCCAAAAATATCAAAATCCCTAATTTCACACTTCAATTTATTGTTAGATTTGATCAAATTTAAAGAAATACCTAAAAAATATCTTAATTCTCTGTGGATTTGACTCTTATTCACCGCTAAACTATGTAATTCGTGATTATTTCTCAAAATTGGTGAGTTTGTAAAAAATTTTGACATGTCTCCGCGTGTATTCAACTGTCTCACAGAATTGTCTCGTCATACAACATAAATGAAAGAAAGTAACAAAACAAAATAAGGCATGGATTATTGACCTCATGACACTCTTATGTGTATCTTCATTATTATAAACCAATTACAATACATAATTCATATGATTTAACTGAAGGTCATCCTACTTCTTTGCCATTTTTGAATTCATCCCATTTTCACTTCCTTTACCTATTTTTGCTTCATTAGATCTACATTGATGAATTTTTCATGGTTGACCTTTTATAAGCGTAGAAAATTGTGTACTAATAATATTTATTAAGTTTACATGATTGCAACGCTAGAGTGATGGATAGGAGAAATGTCAATGTTGCTTATAAGTCTTTGGAGAAATTTATATTTTCTTTATGTTTTTTTATGAATGATAGGATAGAAGCTGAAAATAGATCAATCTAACACAAAATAAGTTAATAATGCACAATTGATATGAAACAACTACACATTATCATACTTCTCTTCTATTTTTTAATTCATCCTATTTTCACAACCTCTGCCATAAGTTAATAATGCACAATTAATATGAAACATCTACACTTCATCATACTTCTCTTCTCTTCTAGATCTAAAGTGAAGAATTTTACATCTTTGACCTTTTACAAGGCTAGACAGAAATTTAAATAATAATATTTATTGAGTTTACATGATTGCAGTGATGGATATTATGTAGCCTATAAGCCAATCACACTTTCATGTATCTTGTTTATGGTAATTGAAATGAAATTTATTCATTGTCATTGTTGTGTGATGTTTGCAATGAAGTCTATGAGCATGTGCAATGACTAAGTGAATTATGATGAGATCATAATATAGTGATCACTAGTCTTTAAACATATGTTCTAAACATTCATATTCGTAGGATATTCAAGAAGGACATCAAATTACCTGGAAAGAATAACACTATCTAATCCATCTCATATGATGAGTATGGCTGATCTTATAGCCATCGTTGTGGAGATAAGGATAGATAGTGGGTGCTCTTTGGAGAAAGAGTTCACTGAATTGATCCGTACGAATCCCTCAATGGAATTATACCTAAATGTCAATCAAGTTGATTCATGTCATGGTTGTGTATGTGATCATTTGACTTAAGACACCAAAGATATCTTGTGGATGGATGATCGTGTTTTAATTATGACTTACGAATCCCTAGTCACGGGATATCTAAAACGTCATATATTGGATACGACATGAAGTCCACAAAGATGATTGTGTGATCAAGATGAGATCATCCACCCTCAATATTTGAGGAGATTAACTCAAAAGAATGAGATACGATGAAATCCTTGGCCAAGGTAGTAGAAATATCAAAGAATGCGTTCCCGATGATTTCTACACGCATCAGTACTAACTTGAGTGACCGATTAGGGTTTGATAGTTGACCATACCCTAAGTCATTCATGAGTCTAATGTGGATGAAGGATTATACATACACGGTAATCGATGACGGGAAGGTTCCATAAGTGAGTTCTTACATACTCCACATCTCTTAGGGTACGTGGTGTAGCTTGGCACCCAACGGGTTGGCAACTCAACCTATCGATTGGGTTAAATCGATCCTTGATTAATTAATCTATATGTGGATGTGCATAATTAATTAAGGTTGCCCAATAAGGTGTTATTTTGTCTATAGAGTTAATAACTAGTGAGATATATGAACGTAGAGGGTCACACACATAAGGTCTATGGATGTTGGTGGATATAGACATAATTATGAGGGTTTTTATGAAAAAACCTCATACCAAATGTCTATAAATAGGAGAAGAACGACCACAACTCAAGGTACCCATAAAAGTCTTGTGGGAATTCTCTATATTCTTCTCTTTCTCTCTTGGTGAAGAGCTTTGAAGAGGAGATCCAACCATCTGGAGACTGTATGGATACTTCTAGAGGCTAGACACTTGAATAGCTTCAAGAACTCCTTCAAGGAAACCCTGTAAGTATATTTGCTCATTCATACTAGATGATAGGATCATCTGTTCTTGGTGGCTTAGTATTTTGAATGTCCGACTCAATGTTTTCCGCTGCATTTGATGTTTTGATCAAAATTTCATAAAGTTATCAACCTCAGATCCCAACATGCAAGACTAGAGCAATAGATAGGAGAAATGAAAATGGTACTTTTGAGTCTTTGGAAAAATTTATATTTTTCTTATGCATTTTTTATTCATATGATAAATGATAGAATATATGCTAAAAAATGGACCAATCTAACACCAAATTGTCTAAAAAAAGATGTCAAGACTCCTAGATAGGAATGTTTGCCATTTTATATTTTTTTTGGAAGTTATCTTCAAAATTAGCTAACTTTAAGTTTTTCTAATTTTCAAGGATTTTTTTAAACTGATGGGTTTGAGGTTGATAACTTTCTGAAATTTTAATCAAAATGGCGAATGCAGCGCAATTTATTGAATCAGATATTCAATACATTGAGGCACTAAGAATAGATGATCATTGACGAAATGATTTAGAGCAGTTGTTGAAACACACAATCACCGGTCAAACAAAATTTATAATTTCGAACTCATGATGATTTAAAAATCAGAAATCAAGTACATCGATGAGATATGGTAGAACTATAGAGGGCACTGTTGACTTTTATAAAAAATGTTGACTTGGTCAAACTCAAGTATAATTAGGCTTTTTAAGAGATGAAAATGATATATTATTAATAGAAATAGTACTAATATTTGAGAGAAGATATTTTAAGAATTTTGAAAATTATTTGGAGAAGAAAGTCAAAAGTCAAGGTCAAAGCACTGACTTTGACTTAACTTTGTCTTTACGTAAAATTAGAGAGGACAAAGGTGAGAAATATTACGAAAATCATATTTTCCGAAAATAGAGAGAAAGAGGATAATTTTAATATAAAGATTATGATTTTTACAGAAGAATTGGATTTACTATGATTTATTAAAAATCATTAAACAGAAAATTCTTGAAATGAAGATTTAAGTCAAAATCCTTTAATTGACTCATCAAATGATATCCAAATCTATAAAATCACCTATTAATAAAAACTTACAATAAGAGGATTCCAAAGACATCAAAATTATCAAATTTTATCTTGTATATTTGTAATAATTTCCCTCAAAAGTCAATGCCCAAATTTGAATTGATTTTGAACAACAGTTGGTCAAATGACAAATTGAGGGGCCAAACCTTGATGAAAATTGACGAATCAGATATCCACAGAAAGCTGACTGAACAAGGAATCCAATGAAACCAAATTCGAATGAATTGAACTTAAGATCAAAAAGAAATCCTTGTTCGGAAATCAGCAAAAATCTGCGATGAAATTTGAGCGAAATGACAAAATTTATGATTCATAAACTCTAATTACTTATCTAAATCTAATCTAAACTATCTAAATTGCAAGTATTACGAAGAAGTCACACTACTAACCCGATTGAAGTGAATATTGAGCCTCCAATTGCTTTAATTGATGAGAATTTCCCCAATTCCTTCTTCATCGTGGTTTAGGCGTTCAAGGGGCGATTTCCAAACGTTTTCTCGAAATGATTCGTGATTAACTTGCCTCAATCTATTTTTTGCGAAACATCCGGGCCATCTGACAGAACGAATGGATGCAGTTGTTAACTACACACCAATTCGTGTAAAAAATAAAGCCAACCTCACCAATTTTATGATTTATTCATGAAGTGAGGGGTATAATGGTGAAAAAGGGTCAATTCCATTGAGAAATAAGGGATTTTCGAGAGATCTTCTGGAATTTGATCATATCGGATGATGATTTGAGGTGAGAAATTAGGGAAAATGATAGATTTGGAAAGAGAACTCAAAGACAAATTCACGGAATCAAAAATCACTAGATTTGGATCAAGATTCGCAGAGAAATTAAAGAGTGAATTAGAGAGAAATTTCCGAACGCGAATTAAGAGAGATGCAATATTAAAAGACTAAATTAAGTAAATTAACAATCTTAAATTACAAACTAATGATACATAACGAAAGATTAGGAGGAAAACACATAATCTAACCCGAGATAATGATCAAAATGATCCAATTATTCGCCGGATTCAAGGCTTTTCATTCCCCTAATCGCCGAATTAAGAGAGATCCAATTATTCGCCGGATTTGAAAACGATATTCGGTATTCAATAGGTGAATTCTCTCTATTCGATTGATAAAATCTTACTTTCAATCACTCTGTGGACATGGAAATGAGAGTAGAAGTAATTGAAAGCAAGATATTCAAGGACGGTGGTGTATAGATAGTTCAATTGATCAAAATCATCCAAGAATACATGAAAATATCGAAGAACAACTCAATTTATAGCCAATTTAGGCGTAACCGTCTGATGAAACGCTTTATCTTTGATCAACGGCTCTGATGAAACGTACTAATGCGAATCATTATGGTTAATTCGTGATTGTTAGATCGGAGATGGACCACCGAGATGAGGCCATGTCGTGCGCTTTAGAAGTAATGCTCGAAACGTCATCTGTCTGATCTTGATCTAATGCTCTGAATGCGTTTTCGTCTATCTTAATCTCAGCCGTTATAACTCTCTCAGTGAATGGTTGAGATTATATCATTTTTAAAATGATTCGCTGATGAGTTACAATGTGCCACGTACCACCCTGCCTTTAGGTGACGATCGACTATTGTGATTTAATCGCGCAATCAGACGCTCCACGTGCTATCACGTCACATCCCACTCTTGATCATCGATCGCAATTGATCGGACCCTCCAGATTGCGCCACGTCACCTACACGCTAATAATAAATTGAAAAGTCAATTTTAAATTAGCAAAATTGATATTTAATTCCAAAAAATCCTTAGAAATTCATTAAAAATTTAGAAAAATTCATAAAAATTTTCTTTATATATTTCTTTAGAAAACGCGTTTTCAAGTTAACATATTTCTTAGGATTTTATTTTGATTTTTCAAGAATTTTCAGAATTTTTAAAGGCTAAAAAAAATGTAAAAAGGGGTTTATAAGCGTGGGACCCACGCCGAGCTGACATGGCGCAATGTGGACACATGGTGGTGCCACATGAGCTGACACAGACACATGCGGGCGCCTATGTGGCGTGAAGGATCAATTGTGCTATGTAGAGTGGGCCCACAAATATAGTGGCCCCATGAGTCAAGATAAGGGGGGTGTACTAGGCCCAAAGGGGAAACACAAAGCCTTAAGATCATTTCCCCTTATATATGCAATAATCTCTCTTGATTTCTTCGATGTGGGACTAAGTTTTTCTATATGTGCGCAGGCAATGTGGCAGCTCGAGCAGTGTTGGATCAAAGAGCGCTAAAGAGAGCATGTCGATCTCGTGGATCTTGGTCCACCTGATCCTGAACAACAACACGTGAGTAATTTGCAACCGTTGATCTCATTAATGAAATCTAATGGTTGCACTTTAATTTCACATTCGACGAATTGTAGAGTGACACGATGTTGCTTGTGGATGCTTCGATGAAGATCAGATGGCGGAAATCAAGGAAGAAGTGGGCCCGCATTGTGGGATCGTGGTCCACTTATCATGTGCGATAGGGAAGCATCGTGGCCGTTCAAGTGTTCTTCAACGAATTGGACAGCCCAGATATTTCGCGATGAATTCTTCTATAAATAAAAGTTTTCTCTTACGGAAATGTAACTTTTGATTGAATTAAGCATTTTATAAGGAAGATCTTAAGTTCTTCGTGACTTTCTTAAGTTCTAGACACAATCACACATGGATTTAAGCAAGTTAATCACGAGTCATTTTGAGAAAACATTTGGAAATCGTCTCTTGAACGCCGAAACCACGACGAAGAAGGAATCAGGGAAATTCTCATCAATTAAAGAAATTTGAGGCTCAATATTTGCCTCAATCGGGTTAGTAGTGTGATTCCTTTGTAATCCTTGAAATTTATATAGTTTAGATTAGATTTAGATAGGTAATTAGAGTTTAGGAATCATAAATTTCATCATTTTGCTCAAATTTTATCACATATATTTGCTGATTTCTGAACAATGATTTCTCCCTGATCTTAAGTTCAATTTGTTCAAATTTGGTATTTCATTGAATTCCTTGTTCTATTAGATTTTTGTGGATATCTGATTCGTCTATTTTCATCAAGGTTTTAACCCCTCAATTTGTCGTTTGACCTACTAGTATTCAAAATCAATTCAAATTTGGACGTTGACATTGAAGGGCAGTTATTATAGATATTCTAGGTGAAATTTGATAAATTTGGTTTCTGTGGAATCCTATGATCGTAAGCTTTCTAATCATAAGTGATTTTCTAGATTTAGATATCATTTGATAAGTTAATTTAAGGATTTTGACTGAAATCTTCTTTTCCAAAATTTTCTATTTATTGATTTTCAATAAATCATAGTAAATCTAATTTTTCCTAAAAAAATCACAATCTTTATATCAAAATTCTCTTCTTTCTCTCTAGTTTCGGAAAATATAATTTTTGTAATATTTTTTCACCTTTTTCCTCTCTGATTTTATAAAAAGTCAAAGTTTGGTTAAAGTCAACACTTTGACCTTGACTTTTGACTTTTCTTCTCCAAATATTTTTCAAAATTCTTAAAATATCTTCTCTCATATATTAGTACTATTTCTATTGATAATATATCATTTTCATTTCTTAAAAACCCTAATTAGACTTAAGTTTGACCAAGTCAACTCTTTCGATAAAAGTCAACCATGGTCTTTGTGGTTTGACTTGATCTTATCGTTGTACTTGATTCCTGATTTGTAAATTTTGTTTGACTGACGATCGTGTGTTTCAACAACCGCACAAAATTGTTTCATCAGTGATCAAGGGTGGAGATGCACGACCCCAAGGATGTCCAAGGGTGTTGTTACCTCTTCAAGGAGGTAATCTTACCCCTTAATTAGGTGGCCCAAACCTTTTCTAAACAATGAGTCTCACCACTTCAAAAGGAGGTAATAATCTCCATTCTTAAGAACAAGAGCCCCACCTCCTAAAAAGGAGACACCCAACTCCTTAATCAAGAGGACGTCCAGCTTGGGAGGATTACCTCTAGTTCATTTTAAATATTTTAGTTTAAAATTATTTTAATATAGTTTGGTCAACATTTTCTAAAATAGAGAAAGTTGACCAACTTTGACTTACCTTGACTTAGCTTAGTGATTGCTTGCCCTCATGATATCATGCAATCTATGCATATAATTATATGATTATTAATACAAGTTAAGGGATAAAATATTCCATTCTTATGCATGTTATCATGTTTTGAGTGAATATTTATCATTCTATGATGATTTAAGTTATGATGACAAATGTACTATTTTTTAGGAATAATCATAAATAATTAAAATAAATATTTGACTGTAGATTATTCTCACTTTATATTTGAGATTATGATTGAGTTTTAATGTTGAATAATAAGATAAAATATTTCTATATGTACTCATTTATTTTTCTAGCTATATTTTCTAAAAACAAATGAGTATATTTTTAAAATAAAATTTTATTCTCTTGTTATTTATTAAATTTGACTTTTAGAATGATAGATTATTTAATTTCTAATCAAAAAAGATAAATTTGAATTAATTCAGAGTTATATTTTTAAAGTTATGAATTTTCTAATTTTTAGGGGTTTTCTAGAATGTTCTGAAGTTTCATAGATTTATTTATATTTAAAAACATTAAAAATTCAGTTTTTATATCGCGCTAACGTGGTAGGTGATGTGGCGGAGGGATAATGCATCGCCATGCGGCGATATATGTACACGCCATGTGGCGCACGCGTGTGCTTTTGTGCGCATGTGTGTGCACGTGTGTGCGTGAGTGTAATTAGTGTGTTAAGTATCTTTTTGAGGATATACGCTAACCCACTATATACGGTCTACTTATATACCTGTTTATTTGCCTTGATTTTTTCCATGTGGGTCTATTTGTGTTTGTTTTTATGCGCCGGTGATGCGGCGCATTCTATAGTGTGCGATCGCGTGAATCAATCACGATCGTTGATTTTTCACTTAAAAAGGGGAAAACATAACGCGTAACGGTTCATCATCAAATCATTTTAAAATGACTTAATATCATCCATTCATTTGAGGTGTTATAACAGCTGAGATTAAAAGTGACCGATAAAGTCGTGTGGACATGCGCACACATTCAGAGCATCCGATGAAGATTAAAAGGTAGGCGTTATGCGACGTTTCTTCTTCACGCGTGACGTGGAAAAATCTAAGCACTCCATCTGTGATCGAATGGACATGACTTAAATGTAACAATTCTCATCCAAGGGTTTCATGAGAGTTATTGATTGAAGATGGAATGCCAAATCCAATGGACATGCCCACTTTTGCCTATATATACGCGTGTTCTTCAACAATGTAAACCATTCTTGGGTGTTTTGAGCAATCGACCCGTTTAGACATCTCAATCCTTGAATCTCTTGCTTTCCTTCTCTTATAGATTGATTTCCATTTTCAAGGAGTTTTTGAAAATGAGATTTTGTTGAGAGAATAGGGAGAAATCTCCTCTTGAATGTTTAAATTCATCTTCAAAATTGCAAAATAAAAATCCCTTGATCCAGCAATCAATCAGATCATTTTGAGCAAGACTTCAGATTAGATTATGAGTTTTCCTCCCAATATCTCGTCATGTATCATTATATTTCAATTTCAAATGGTATATTAATCAAATTTTAGATAATTTCTTGGTTTTCTCTCTTCGCAATTGTTTTTTCTTTCTAATTTTTGCTCCTTGATTTCTCCCCGAATACTGATCCAAATCAAGTGATTTTTGATTCCATGGATTCGTCTTGGAGTTCTCTTTCTAAAATTACTCAAATCATTGATTTCTCACTCAATTTCTCATCCGATTTGATCAAATTTGAAGAAATACTTTGAAAATCCCTTAATTATCTATGGATTCAACCCTTATTCAACATTGTACTCTTTGATTATTGATTATAATCTTAAATTGGTGAGTTTTGAAATTTTTTTGACACGTCTCCGTGTCTTTTCAATGACCACACAATTACGTCTTCTCACCTCAAAAGGATAGGATGATCTCTATAATTATTTAAAAGATGAGTTTGACAACCCTTAACCTTTCTTCACACCTTTGACCACCTTGACCCTGAATTACACCTTTGAGTTTTGGGAGTTAGAGTTTACTTGGCCCTTAAAATAAGGAAGAAGTCATTTTCCCCTCTCTTCCATTATAATTTGTCTCCATGTATTTTCATATGTTTTCCTATGTCCTTGCATCTGAAAAAATCATAAAAATATGAGATTTCAAGCACTTGACTTCAAAGAAGTCAAATACGATTAGTCTCAAGATAAAGAAATCAAAGGAATGATACATGACAAGGCATATTCATTTTTATA
Organism: Lemna minuta; assembly: GCA_024174645.1. Taxonomy (NCBI): domain Eukaryota; kingdom Viridiplantae; phylum Streptophyta; class Magnoliopsida; order Alismatales; family Araceae; genus Lemna; species Lemna minuta. The sequence goes on from CM044111.1 coordinate 16,660,259, forward strand.
TAAAATCATCACTAATTATATACAATTTGAGTACATTAGTGGAAAAACATGATAAATGCAAAAATATCACAAAATCATGCTAATGTGCATTGTGTGAGAAATAATTATATTAAAAAAAATTATAATGATGAAAATGAACGCATTAATGCCAAGTTGGCACTCTGATTTGCACTTTTGAAGACCTTAATTTGTTGAAGTTTTGTATGCTTTCAATTACTCATGAATTTGGATTTTTTTCATTTTTCATGAATTTTAATTTGAACCCTTTTTATTTTTAGCCATTTCTTGTGGTCATAAAAATATTTTGTTCTTGGAGATTTTGAACCTCTTAAGTGATTATGTGAGGAATTAAAATGGTTTCTAGTTCTCGGTCAAAATTTTTTCTCTTATGATTGGCTCATTTGGAAACTTTTGGGTTTTGAAGGATTTGGAGACTGAGAAAAGGTTATTTCTTGTTGTTCAATTTACTAGAACCAAACAAACTTTCGAATTTGTGAACTGTTTGTTTTTTTGACATTGGTACACTTTCAATTTTTAGAGATTTCATAAATTTGTGAAAAGTTAGTTTTAATTTTGAAGAAACGTATTTTGAGATATATGAAGGACTTTGATAAAAGTGTATTTTGTTGTCCAAAAAATTCATCCTTTGGTTGTGATTTTTGGTTTTTAGGTTACCAAAGTTTAATGAACTTTCAAGTATTGGAGAATTTGTGAGATGTTTGTTTTTTAAGAATTTGAGCATTATTAATTTTCAAATGTTTGTAAATCTTTAAGAATTGGTATTTAAGAGAGAAGAATTCTTTTTTGTAGTGGTTTAGAAGCTCCTTGAATCTTAGATAGGTTTTTTTTATTCAAAATTTTTTGGCTCTTTCACTAGACTTTTTTCACTTCTTCTTTGACTATTTTCCTATTCATAATGGGTTCCTTTTTGGATAGTTATTGGTTTTCATATCTTTCAAGATGTCTCAAGAACTATTTCTGGATATTTTTTAATGATCAATTCCAGTCATATTTTACATTTCCGTTTTATTTGCCATTGGCAAAGTTCTTGAAAATTTATATGACAATATTTTGACTTTGGTCTAGTCCTGATTTTGAAACCTATCTTAGAAATTAGATCACCGGTTTGTAACTTAGAAGAACTTGATTCTTTAAAGTTTTTCCACACTATGAATTCATAAAAATGTAATAAGATTTTTAATTATTTGTGGATTTTTTGTTTCTCATTCACAATATTCAACTTTTCACTAATTTTCCTTATTTTATTTTTCAGATTCTATAGGGATTTCCTGAAGTTTTGTAGTTTGATTTTTTTCAATTTCTAAAAATGTGTGGACTTAGTTTTTCTTTTGGGTTTCTATGAGTCAGATGAGAATGCAAATTAAGAGAATGCAAAACGTCTTTGAATTTTTGCTTATCACTGGTTCTCAAACCCTCTCTTTTTTAGTCATTTCTTGTGGTCTTGAAAAAAATAAAATTTGTGAGATTTTGAAGGTTAATGAACCTTGGAATGACTATGTGCCATATTACAAAGGTTTCTACTTCCCTATCTAAGTTTTTCAACTTGTCTCCTGTTCATTTGGAGACTTCTAGTTTGAGTGAGATTAGGACTTTTAGAAAGAGTATCTTTGTTGTATACAATTTGGACTCTGGTTTTGATTTTTGGTTTCGAATTTACTGGAGTTTAATAAGTTTTCGAGTATTGAAGAATTTTTCAGACATTTGTTTTCTGGAATTTGGGCATCTTGAATTTTGAAATTTTCTTATATTTTCTAGAATGTGTTTTTAAGTTAGAAGAATTTTTTTGTGGCGATTTTCAAGTTTTTTAATTCAATGTTTTTTGGTTCTTTCTTTGAACTCTTTTTACTTCTCCTTAAAAAAATTTCCTATTCTTCATGGTTTCCTTTATGGGTAGATATGAGATTTCAATGATTTCAAGATAACCTGGAAAGTATTTTAAAATTTTTGGAAAGATCATCAATAGTTTAATTTTCTATTTCTATCTATATGTCATTGTCGGTGTTTTGGACAAATTATGCAACGTCTTTGGAATTTGGTTTAGTTTGAATACTATCTTAGAAATTCAAGTATCAGTTTGTAAGTTATCCTATGACTCAAAGGCCCCAATCTCTCTTTCTTTCTCTCTCCTCTCTCTTACCTCTTAAAATAGAGTGACATAGAACATTTTTGGCAATCATCTCAATCATATAGGGCAATGGGATGACCAAAATAGCCATGATCACCAATAAAGCTCTTTTTTGCCAATTTCCAGTGATTTTATCATAGATTTTCCTTTTTCAAGCACTTCTTGATTTTGTTTTTATTCTTGGTGATCCCCAATGCTTCTTCTCCTCCTCTAGGATGAAAAACCTCCTATGTTAGGTTGGATTAAAACTTGAAAGGGTCTAGTTTAAGGAAGTGAAATTCCCTAATGAGATGGTGAAATTACTAAGAGGGGAGTGAATTAGTTTCTTATTATTATTTATGTTATTCTAATCCCTTTTCCAATTTGTTGATTATCACTCAACTTTCTCACGTCACTCGTAGGCAAATTTTTTTATACTAGACACGGTTCCAGACCCCCGCGCCAGTCCTAGGAGGAGACAGTCCTCCTAGAGTCACTCACCCTTTTTCAATCCCCTAGTAGTAAATACTAGCTGGTCGGGATTAACAAATCAAAAGTTCTACACGATCTTTCAATCTGACTCCCTCACACTCTCGGTTAGTGACCTTACCTCGCTGCTGTCCTTCGGTACCCCCTCCGCTCGTCCCGTCTCCCGAGCCGACTCCCAAAGCTCCGCGCGCCGCTCCCTACTCTCTTTCGGGTTGGCTTGCCCCTTTGGAGTCATCGAGCCTCGGCACTGATCCACACACGCACCAAGTAAGTCGCTCGTCCCCAAGTCTGAGTGATCCTGCAAGGTGAAGAACAAGTCTCCCTCGAGTTGACTTTCTAGTCAACTCCCTAGAGACGTCCCGACTCACCACGATTCCCAAGGAATCTCCCCCTTACCCTCACGGGTAAGTACAACTCACCAAGAGTCCACGTAGAGTGTGATGGTATGTGTAATTATCCTACTACTTTAATTAAACTTACAAAATAAAAAGTTATAATGAAAACACAAAAACAAACTAAACTAATTATAATAAACTATAACATATGATGTAACAAAAATTATTTTAAAATCTCCTTAAAAATAAAACAAATTAATATAACCCTGATTTGTTGATTTGACTATGACTGCTGATGTTGACTTTGACTTTCTATGATTGACATTGACTTTCTGTTATTGACTTTGACTTTCTATGGTTGACGTTGACTATTTCTATTGACTTTGACTTTCTACTTTTGACTTTGATTACTACTATTGACTTTGACTTTCTGATCACTTTGACTTCTATTGACTTTGACTTTTTGATCACTTTGACTTCTATTGACTTTGACTACTTCTGTTGACTTTGACTTGTTGTAGTTGACTTTGACTTTCTGCATGTGAATCTGACTTATGTTGTTAACTTTGACTTTTAACTTTCACCTGAAATGTAACTCTGATACACGCACAACAATAACAATGACTATCCCTAGATCAGCACTGCTTATCCCTACACAAGTACGAGCATGTATATCTTTAAGTTAAATAAACTTTTACCTCAAATTTTACCTTGACGATACTCACCTTAATTCTCTTTCTAAATTCAAAAAAATCTCATCAACCAAGTAATGAATCAAGAGACAGATTATTAGGATAATAATAAAGATTAAACTAGATTAATCTATCCTTAAAAAGATGGAAATGAGAGTAACAAATCAACCTAAAATATCAGAAAATTAAAGAAAAAAATTCGATAGAGTTCTGTCTCAATTTTCTTCTAATGCACAGATTTACATGATCAATAACACAGATCGAACAGACTTGATACGCCAATAAAACAAAAGTATACAATGGATAGAACAGATTTAATAAGCAACTAAAACAGAAATTAACAACAATGTTCATAGATTGATCGTAAATCAAATCGAATAAAAAAGAACTGTGTAATTTCGAAATCGAAAAAGAAACAAAGAGAAAGTTGATTGATCAATTCAAACACGCAAAAAAAAATTAAATAGAATAATAGAAAAACAAAATTTGTAAAACCAAAATATTGAGAGCAAAATAAATTTTGAAAACAGAAATTGATAAAAACCTAAATCGGAAATGAAATCAGAAATGAAAGTTAAGAAAACAAAAAATCCTAAAATGCCGAAATTTGTGAAAACCAAAAAATTGAAAATAAGATGAAACCGAAAATCGGAAATTGAAAACAGGAAGTGAAAACTGAAAAATCAGAAAACTGAAAAACAGAAAACTAAATCAGAAAACTCTTTCGTTAGAAAGAGAACACAAACATAGAACAAAATAGAGAGAGAGAGAGCTCGACAAAGAAGGAGAGCTTCCGGTGGAGGAGATTTCGTCGCCTCCTTTTCGATCTTGTAAAGAGCACTCTTTCTTTAGAAGATTTTCTTGTAATCGCACGCAAAGGAGGAGGTTTCGAACGCTTTTTCGCTGGAGCCGCAAGACCTAGTTTTTGAATTCTTTTCACGCAAGAGAGAGAAGGTTTATTTTCCTATTTTCTTAGCTTTTATCGGGTTTTCTGGATATATACACAATTTAAAGAAACTACTTGAAAATGAAATAACATGAAATAGTTAGATAGTACAACAGTAATAAAAATTAAGACATGAATATATATATAAGAAGACATATAGTGATAATAGAAGAAAAAAATAATGGTATGTTTTATCAATGAATATTACTAACATTGATGTTCTTAAAAGACGTTGATGTAAAACTAAGCATATAAATTAAAATAATAGGAATTGATAAGGATAATTCATGGTTCTACGAAGATTTGAATCCTATCTTCAAAAATTCTTATTAAATGTTTTAATAGCAGATTATAAAATAGATAATCTAGTTCTGATTCGTAGCGATGTCTACGTTTTGAAGTCGACGTGGGTCAATCTATCAATCCATCAGTACATGCACTAACATATACATACCCTTCTCAAATCATTTTGACAAACAATTATTAATCAAAATCTAAACACTATTTAATATAATATTTCATAACATTAAAAGTGCACTTAGGTAAATTATCAAACTTAGGTTAAACTAATAAGAAGAAGCTCATGCTTGAATTTTGAGCTTCAATGAAGAATTTCTTGATGTAAGCCTTACTCTAGCATACATTCAATTTATTATTCATCATATTGTGTGATGGCGTACGACCCCCGTCGCCACCAAGACACGATACTGATGGATATTATGTGGCCTATAAGCCAATCACACTTTCATGTATCTTGTTCATTGAAATGAAATTTATTCATTGTCATTCTTGTGTGATGTTTTCCATAAAGTCCATGAGCATGTGCAATGACTAAGCGAATTATGATGAGATCATAATATAGTGATCACTAGTCTTTAAACATATGTTCTAAATATTCCTATTCGTATGATATTCGAGAAGGACATCGAATTATCCAGAAAGAATAACACTATCTAGTCCAACTCATATGATGTGTATGGTTGATCCTATAGCCATCGGTGTGGAGACACTAAGGATAGATAGTGGGTGCTCTTTGGAGAAAGAGTTCACTGAATTGATCCGTATGAATCCCTGAATGGTAATATACCTAACTGTCAATCAGGTTGATTCATGTCACGGTTGTGTACGTGGTCCTTTGACCTAAGACACCAAAGACATCTTGTGGATAGATGATCGTGTTTTGACTATGACTTACGACTCCCTAGCCGCGGGATCTCCAAACAGTCAATGATTGGATACGATATGAAGTCCTCGAAGGTGATTGAGTGGTCAAGATGGGATCATCCGCCCTCGATATATGAGGAGATCGACTCAAGGAATGAGATGCGATTAAATCCTTGGCCAAGGTAGTGGAAATATTAGAGAAGTTGTTCTCAATGATTTCCTACTTGCATCAGTACTAAATTGAGTGACCGATTAGGGTTTGACAATTAACCATACCCTAAGTCATTCATGAGTCTCGTGTGGATGAAGGATTATACGTACACAGTAACCAATGACGGCAAGGTTCCATGAAAGAGTTCTAATATACTCCATATCTCCTAGAGCACGTGGTGTAGCTTGGCACCCACCGGGCTGGCGACTCAACCTGTCGATTGGGTTAAATCGATCCTTACACTATTAATCTATACGTTGATATAGTTAATTGATAAGGAAGACCAATAAGTGTTATTGGGTTGATAGAGTCATTAACTGGCGAGATATATGGACTTGGAGGGTCACACGCGTAAGGTCAATGGACGTCGGCGGATATAGACATAATAATAAGGGTTTTTTGTGAAAATTTCACATTCCCAAAGTCTATAAATAGGGGAGAATGACCATAATAGAGGTGCCCATGCAAGCCTACTGGAACTTCTCCTCCCTCTTCTCTTCCTCTCGTGGTGATGAGTGTTCAAGAGGAGATCCGATCATCTGGAGACTGTGTGGATACCGCTAGAGGCCGGACGCTTGAACGGTTGAAGAACTCTTTCAAATGATCCAAGTAAGTATGAATTTTATTCTATACTAGATGATAGGATCACCTAGAATGGATGATGAGATCATCTATTCTTAGTGATTCAACAATGCTGAATGTTTTGATTCAACACCTTCCGTTGCAATCATTATCTTGGACGAAGATTTGGAAAGCTTTTAGAGCTCCAGATCCCAGCAGATACCATAGCAGCGGAGGAGCCCTTTTGCGCGCGAGGATCTATTCGCTTATCTTTATTTCATTATTATGAACTTTTGACCTGCAAGTGTTTAAGCGGGTCCTCTCTTATTTCTTCTCTCCCTTTTAGGCTTGCGGGTGGGTTCTCCCCTTTTTGGGATCCCATTCGTAAAGCCCATCATTCTTTGTGAACCTTATTTCTTTCTATGAGCATGTTAGGTGTGGGTTGTGGGCCTCAAGTAGGCCCCTTCCCCTCTCGGCCCATTATGGGCTCTATAAGAGGAAGGGACCCCCCCCCCCCCCCCCACAAACCCTAGCCGTCATTTGAAGAAAGAAAGGAAAGATCTCCCTCTCAAGTGGCTGCTCAAGGAAGGTCGGGGAAGGAGTCCAACCGCCGCCCCCGCCGCACGCCTCCGTGCCGCCGCCGCCGCGACGACCACCGCCACTCCTTGCCCCGGCCGCGGGTTCTTCTCCAAGGTCATCGCGACGCCGCCATCCTCAAGCCGCCACCGCCGTCGCCCTCGTGCCTCCGGACCACCGCACCACCATCTCCTCCACCTCCATCTCCATCCCATTCATCTCCTCCACGGACCTCCCCTTCCGCTGCTCCTCTCCACCGATTTCAATTCCTCCTCCCCGTCCACTCCCAGCTCCTTGCGTGCCAGCCCCTCCCCCTCTTTTCCAGTCAACTTCCCCTGCCCAACCTCTCCGAAACGCCCCACCGTCCCGAGCTTCCTCTTCCCTCTTCCACGGTCGACATCCCAACCATCCCGATTTCCTCTCCCCGACTTCACCCTCTCTTCCACCATCCCGACTTCTAGCCCCTCCTGACCGTCCGCCAGCGAGTCAACCCCGACTTCCTGTTTCTCCCACGCACCACTTCCTTCTCCTCCCTGAACAATTCCGTCGCAATTCCAATCCTCCCCACTACCCCCGGAATCCTCCCAGTCCCCCAACTCCCTTCACGAAACTGCCCTCTCTCTCCCCGTAATTCCCAATCCCATGACCCCGCGCCATCCTGTCCACCCTCTCCACGGCTTCACCCTCCCAATTTTCCTTCCACACCATCGCAGACTCTCCCGCGACCTTCCGACACTCACTTCTCTCCCACCTTGTCGACTTCCCCCATAATTCCCTGCCGCCTCCCTCATTCCCGGCCGTCCGCCGAGGTCACACCTCCCAAAACCGCACCCAAACTCCCCACCGAATTCCTCTCCAAATTCCGCATTCCGAACGCCCGACCTTTTGCCTCCCACATTCAAACCGCCCACCAACCTCCTCCCAACGAACCCCCACTCCTGCCCAATGCCTAGAAAATTTCACTTCCCGCCGGTCTCTTCTCAGTGCCCAAACAACCACACTCCCGCCCACGTCCTCTTCCGCGCCATCCTCCGATTTCCCCCTGCCGGAATTTCATCCTGGCCCTACCAAGATTCAGCCCACCGCCTCCGCAACCGCCCTCCCTTCGCCAAAAACCAGAATTGACCTCTCCGGCCGGGGCTCGAGCAAGAATTTGCGATTTCAGGAAATCGCGACTTCACGAGTTCTCGAATTCGAACTCTCGCACGAACTCACGCAATTCCGTCAAAATTCCTCCATCGGAATCCCGAATTACTGCCAAATTCCACCACAACGCCCCCATTGGATTCTACTGGTCATCCCCCAATTACCCTGCTGAATTCTAGCCGAAATTCATCCAACGCCCCGGCTGACCTCAATCTCCCAACCTGCCAAACTCACCCTCGCGAATTGCCAATCCTTCACCCACCTAACCCGCACTCCCTGCTCACGCGACACGGCCGCACCTGCATTCTTCTTCTTCCCCAGTGGGTACTACTACCTCGCCTGGAATCTCCGGCCACCCCAACTGCGCCTACCTCTCCCCACACTGTACACGCGCTCGACTGTCTTGTCGAGGCGAGCTTGCATTCTCCACCAGCCGAGTCGCGCCAGATTTGACCCTAGCCGCCTGGTGGATTCTGGCGTGGACTGGGTCAAATTCCCCTGTCAGTCAACGCTCCGCCCGGTCAATGTGTATGTAGTGCCAGGCTCGTTTGAGCGAGCATTGGTGATCCACCTTCGCTCGCCTGCCTGCGTGTTAGTGCTCCCTGCTTGTATCCCTCGCCTCTAGGTCGACATCGCCGACATACAAGATGAACCCTCCCCGACTACGACGACGTCGACGTGGCCTACCACTGCTGACCGTCCATGCCGCGCCCGACGATCTCCATAGTCACGACCCAACGGGCACCCTGTCCCGCAGGTTAGCTTCAACCCCTCATTTTAAAGTCTAATTACCTTTCGAAGCATTTTCCTCTACTCGTCTCCACCGCTGTCGGACGACGTATATAGGGTAGCACGGATATAGGTTTGAGAGTTCCCACACGTGCGTCAGGTCCAGCACTGAGCGTGAGCTGCAGCTTTGGCTACTCCACGACGAGCCACCCCACGCCTCCGGACGTGGACCGAGAGGATCTCACCCTACCCATCATTGCGAGTTTCCCCGGGTCACCCCGAGTTGACTCTACTGATCGGCACGCCTGCCTATACTTAGGTTTAGGTTAGGTCTCCTACTTAGGGCCTAGGACTCGCCTACCCGTAGATTAGGTTTGACTATACTTTTGTTAGTCAGCCTCAGTCTCATTGATCAGGCACGAGGGTTTTCACAACCGTGTCCTGCATCATTGTGGTTAATAAGAAGTTCTTTCATTAAAAAACATGTAATAAGGTTTAAATCATTAATTATATGAAGAATTGGGATTAAATTCTCAATTTTATCCCTCCTCAAGATGAAATTTCATGAATTTCTTTGATTGCTAACTTTCTCCCTTGTTCTTGATCAGATTCACATATTCTTAAAATTGTCAAAATTGATTTTTCCTCATATTTCCAAATCTGTATTTCTCATAATTTTCTAATTTCATATCACTTTTCAATTTTATGAATCACTGTTGAGTGTCAAAAGTGGTTGTTTAATCCCTAATTCCTCTTCGATTTGAACTCAACTTGTAACTATACATTACTTCTTTTCTGGTTTCAATTGGTTGATATTTTATGTTGACCAGTAACTTTTTGCCATCAATGATTGCTAAATAGAATCATTAATGACTCCCCAATTAACCTATATATGTTCAATACATATTACACATGTCATTTGTGAATCACTAGTAAAAACCTAAAGTCCCTTTAGTCTCCAATAGAATGTTCAATATCAATCCACAATAATGGGGAATTTCACCTATCTAAAGTTATACAATTGACTCTAATCAAATTTCAAATATGCTAAAAGAGGACGAGTATTTATGTCTCATAAATGAAAAATCCTTGTCAATTAATATTTGGAGATAAATAATTTAAAATCTACAATCAAGAGATGTATAAATGGTGGTTCTAAGAGATCATCACAATATTACAAGAGATAAAAGGACTACGATGTAGAAACATCCCAAATGATTGTTAAATCATTCATGTATGAATTATTCGTCATATCAAACCTCCCTTTTTCAATGCAATTCAGTGTGAGAGGTGTTTAACTAGTCATTTAGACATATGGGAAAATATCCTAAGTTAGTATTAGGATACTGATAACATACATTTATAACTTAAATTCTTATCTTATTTAACTCATATTCATGCTTATTTTATGTAATCATGATGCATGTTATCTTAATTTTATGAATTTTCTCCATTGGTATGTCATTTCACTAAAGTCTATGTTTATGCATTATTTAGGGTTAATTATGTGTTTAATGAATGTTTAATCTTTTACAAGATTAAACATGTAGAAATTAATTACCTTATTTTGACTTTAGTAGATGTTTTAAAGGATTAATTCTTAGAAGAAAAGTACTGGATGATTAAAAGAGAGAGATCTTAATGAATGCCTTTATGTTATTTTTAATTCATCCTATATTCTTCTTTAAAATTATATTTTAGATGACATAATACTAAAGATGGAAAAATTTGTGATTCAATGGAGAAAATTTGGATTAAAAAGGAGTTGTATTTCTTAAGTTATGAATTTATGAAGTTTTTAGACTTTTTCTGATTTTCATTTGATTTTTTACTGATTTTCTTAATTAAAATCATGAAAAAGAGGGTTTTATTTTCCACAAACCCCGTGGAACTGACGTGGCGCGTGGAGCTGACGTGGCGCGCAAGACTTGCGCGGGTGCGACACGGCACACAAGGCCACGTGGCAAAGACACGTGAGCCCACACAGTGCAAGGTGGCGCAAACGCGTGGCATGGGCCACACGAGTCCACGCGGACGCCCGGGTGGCACCACGTGGCATGTAGGGGGCTGGCAATTGAAGGGCCCACGGGTTAGTGGGCTCTGGTAATAGGATTGGGGCGGTAACGCAATAGCGTTAAACTGCCTAGTATTTTATACTTACCCTTCCCCTCTTTTTCTTCCGTGTGGGACTAAGTTCTCACAAGTCTTATTTTTTGCAGGCGGCGTGACAGTACCGTAGGCGTTGGATGGGAGAGCTTCAATATAACGCGCGTCGATCGGGTGGACCGAAGTCCACTCGATCATCATCACCAGCACATGCGTAAACTCAGATTGTCGATCGCGTTAAGTGAAATTGGACGCTTGAGATGCTATCGCGATTTCAGCATTCATGGGCAACACGTGGACGCATCGCGTTGGTCTGATCTTCATCGGACGGGCGAAAAACGCAGAAGGCATGGGTTGTGACTTGCGATCGTGGGAGATACATGAACGCACGATAAGCCTTAGATCTTCATCAAACGGCTCACGTCAAAGGAGATTGTGTACCGCGTCATGGGCCACGATTCCTACAGTTTTGCTCGATTAGATGGCGCAAATCGTATCGTCAAAATTGACGGCTAGGATGCATCACGGGAATTCTTCTTTAAAAATCGATGTTCTCCTCTCCTTTTCTTAACTATTAATTAAATCGTGAAGGAATTAAGTATTTTTTAGCATGATCTCGAGTTCTTCGTGATCCCCCGATGTTTAGACTCGATTGAGATCCAATTGGAGCGGGATTGCTCATGAAATTCTGTCGGATTTGGTTGAATTTCCCCTTGAACATCGAACGTCCACCGAGGAAGAATCCACATAAATTCACTTCAATCCGCGTAAATTGAAGCCCCATCTTCATGGCAATCGGGTTAAGAGTGAGATTTGATCAATTATCTGATGGTAATTTGAATTTTGATTAGTTTTAGATAGCTAATTTTGTGTTTTAAGTCATTGTGTTCTACAATTTCACCCAATTTTAGCTCAAATTTTTGCTGATTTTGAAAATAGGATATCTCTTTGATTATTAATCTGAATTTCTTGATTTTGATATCATTAATTAGTTATTTCATCAGCTTTCCGTGGACAGTAAATTCGTCAAATTCCGAGATCATTTGACCCCTCAATTTAACATTTTACCAACCACTTTTCACTTTCAATCCAAATTTGGGTGTTGACTTATGGGATCAATTACTCTTAAAATATAAGTTGAAATTTGAGGATTTTGATCTCTTTGGAATCCTCTGGTTCTTAGCTTTCTATTGATATATAAATTGCAAGATTTGGATATCATTTGATAAGTCAATTCGAAGATTTTCTCTGAAGTGTTCATTTCGGGATTTTTTCGATCTTTGATTTTCAATAATTCATAATAAATCCATTTCTTATAAAAAAATCACGAATTTTCTATCAATAAATTTCATTTTCTCTATAGATTCTGAATATATAATTTTTGTAATATTTTGAGCTCTTTTTGTTCTCTGATTTTCAGAAAACTAATTGTTGGTCAAAGTCAATGCTTTGACCTTGACCGTTGACATTTCTCTGTTAAAACATAAATCTAAAACCTTAAAATATCTTATCTTATACATTCATATCATCTCTATTAATTTTGTATCATTATCATTTCTTTAAAATCATAATTTAACCTAAGTCTGACCAAGTCAACTAGGCAATAAAAGTCAACCTTGCTCTGTGTGGATCGACCCGATACTTACACTTTACTTGATTTTATATCTTTGTCGTTGTGAGTTCCGTGTTATAAATTTTTTTTGACCGACGTTTGTGTATTTTAACAACCGCATAAAACGCTTCGTCAGATACTACAATTGATAAATGGTCTAAAATCCTATATATGTGCAAAATATATTACTACATAATCTTTCACATTATGATATTAGCTAAGGACAAAAAATTATGCTGATTGTCCTACTAGAGCTTCAAGAATAAATATAAATAAATCAAAATAAACAAGTAAATAATGTAACCATAAGTAATTTTTGTGATATTACAAGAGGTCACAAGTATATACTGCCATAAGACCCCAAGTGAGTATTGTATTGCTCATATTTTTATCATAGAAAACCATTCAATTGAGACCATACAAATTGTAAGGGGTTTATAAACAGTCATCTAGATTTATGAGCAAAAATCCAAAGGCGTCATTATGGTAGAGTATTTGACTCCTTTGTATGTTGAAAAATGACTCCTTTGATAATATTTAGATCATAAGGGAAAATCCTGAAGTCCCATTCATTTCAAATAGAATATAATAATAGGTCAATCAACAACAAGGGGAAACTCAAATTCTTTGAAGCTCTTAGATGGAATTTGAGGAATTTCCACTTAGCTAAGCAAGGGCAACCAATTATGCTAATTGTTTTGTGTGGTCTATAAGATTAAATAGAAATCCGTGTCAAATAACTTCTAGAAATGAATAATTACAAAGCCAGGAGAAAAAGATACATTTATATCAATCCATAGTGAGTATCATGCTACTATAAGAGGAGAAAAACATATGACGCTATGATAGAAAATTCAAAGAGAACCTCCCATTTTACACCCAGAAAAATGTATGAGTTTATAACCATCCATGTGAACTTATGAGTGAAAATCCTTAGTTAGCATTATGGTAATGTTATTGGTAATCAGTCTACAATCCTATGTGAGTTCAAAACAGATTCCACAAGTGCTACATTGATAAGCGTAAAAACGCGGTCGTTGAATGCGCACTTTTACGTATCAAACAAAATTTATAACTCAACTCTTCAAATATGATTTTTAAATTAGAACAGTGGCAAGTCGAGGTCGAATCCACAGGGAGGAAGGTTAAGAGATTGAAATCAGAAGATTATTTTTAGATTTAGAAAGCGGAAATGATGGTGAAAGGAAGAAAATGAGCACGAAGATGAAATGAATCAAACAAGTGCTTCCAAACTCCTTGCGAAGATTGAAAACCTTTGATCGACGGTGGAAATGTCGTTTTTAGGGTTTATAAATGTGGAAATGTGGATGAACAGATGAAGAAAATGGAAGAAATGGATAGAAAACGATCCTAATCTAAAGATTCGTGATGAAAATACGATCTAGTGATGCTCCCTAATAAAAACATACCTTCGAGAGCCGTATATCTCGCCCGGACTCGGCGTCTTGCATCCAACACGAAGAATGAATAGAGAAGGGAAGAAACTCACTGATAATAAAATTCAACACATGAACAATGATCTATCGTTGCTTTCTTTCCTTCTGGCTAGCCAATGCTAGAAGCAAACAACAAAAACACTGATAACCCTAACTTTTTCGTCTCAGAACTTAAATCAGCCCTAGCAAATTCGTGGAGCTTGAAATGACGATCATGCCCACGAAATTTTAGCTCCTAACTCCATCAGGATCGTCGGATATCAAGGTTTTAATCTGGAGCATTTATGGCCGTTGATCTCATCTTCTCTCTCCTCCAATCGCGCCGGTCAACCCGCTCCCACCGGTCAAACTTCGCTGAGTCACACGCTAAAAAAGACAAAAATAAAGTTTAAACGCTTTCACTCTCTCTCCTCTCTCTTCTCCGCTATTCTCTCTTCTCTCATTTCTCTCTCTTGGCGGAAGGAGTTGTTCGCGGAGAATCGTGGAGAGGAGAAGAAACTCCTTCCGCCTCTCCTCGGCGACAGAAAAATTTTTCGTCGCGGGAGAGAGGAGAAGGGGGAAAGAGAAGAAGAAGAGAATGAAGAGAAAGAGGAATTTCCGACGGAAGTTCCCGGAAAAGAGATGAGAGAGGGAAGAAGGAAGGGAGAGAGACGAGAGAGGGAGAGAGAGGAAAGGCAGCGAGAGGGAAGAGCGATCGGGAGAGGAGAGGAAGATTGTGGAGATTGTGGAGAGTGAGGGAGAGAGAGGAGAGGAGAGGAATCCGGAGGGAGAGAGAGGAGGGAACTCCTCTCGCGCGACGGAAATTATTTCCGTCGCGAGAGAGGGAGAGAGGAGAATCTCCCTCTCTCCTTTCCGCACACGCGTGCGCGAGGAAGAGAAGGAGAGAAGGGAGAAGAGCTCCTCTCGCGACGGAAATAATTTCCGTCGCGAGACGGAAAGAGAAGAAAGAAATGAAAAGAAAAAAAGAAAGGAGAGGGAGGAGAAATCTCCCCCTCCTTCTGTAACACGCGCGCGTGCAGGGAGAGTAAGGGGAGAAGTTCTCCTCGCGACGGAAAATTCTCCGTCGAGAGAGAGACGAGGAGAGAGAGAAACTGGGAGAGGAAAATGGAGGAAAGAGAGAGGCTCATGAAATGGAGGATGAGGGAGAAGTTCGCTGGAGAGAGAAAGAGGAGAAGGAGAAGGAAGAGAAAGAAAAAGAGAGAGAGGTGAGGAATTTCTTTTCCTCTCGCCTCTCCTCGCGACGGAAATTCCGTCGCGAGAGAGAGAGCGAGGGAGAAGCAATGAGAAACGGGAGAGAGGGAAAGAGGGAAGAGAGGAGATAAAAAGAGAGAGAGAGAGAGAGATATAAAAAGAGAGAGATAGTTTCCTCTCTTTTTATATATTTCTAAATGTTCTTGATAAATGCATTTTAAATGCATTTTTATAAATACACTTCATATATATTCTTATGTCAATAAATACAGTTTATAGGAATTTCATTTAATAATAAAAGAAAATTGTATTCTTGATTAATCCATTCACTAAATGCTCATAAAATGCTACAAATTTATGAAAAATCAAGAATATCCTTTAAACATAGAAATGATTAATTTAATCATTTTAAATCATGATAACATGCATTTATGATTATATTTCAATGAATAAATGCATAAAATGCATCATATTAATGCATGAAATTGCATGTTATCATACATCACACAAAAAAGCTTGTATTTCTATGTTGACTTCAATTGGAGCACTAACATCAAAATATCAATGTCATCCATTGTCATTAATTCATGTATACATGTATTCCATGTCGCACCTTATGCAGGGATCTGAGGCTCGAAAAGCTCTCCAAATCTTTGTCCAAAATAGTGATTGCAGCGGAAGGTGTTGAATCAAAATATTCAACATCATTGAAGCACCAAGAATAGATGATCTCATCATCCATTCTACATGATCCTATCATCTAGTATAGAATAAAATTCATACTTACTTGGATCATTTGAAAGAGTTCTTCAACCGTTCAAGCGTCCGGCCTCTAGCGGTATCCACACAGTCTCCAGACGATCGAATCTCCTCTTGAACACTCGTCACCACGAGAGGAAGAGAAGAGGGAGGAGAAGTTCCTCTAGGCTTATATGGGTACCTCTATTATGGTCGTTCTCCCCCTATTTATAAACTTTAGGAATGTTAAATTTTCACAAAAACCCTTATTATTATGTCTATATCCACCGACGTCCATTGACCTTATGTGTGTGACCTTCTAGGTCTATATATCTCACCAGTTAATGACTCTATCAACTCAATAACACTTATTGGTCTTCCTTATCAATTAACTATATCAACATATAGATTAATTGTCTAAGGATCGATTTAACCCAATCAACAGGTTGAGTCGCCAGCGCGGTGGGTGCCAAGCTACACCACGTGCTCTAGGAGATATGGAGTATATTAGAACTCTTTCATGGAACCCTGCCGTCATTGGTTACGGTGTACGTATAATCCTTCATCTACACGAGACTCATGAATGACTTAGGGTATGGTTAATTGTCAAACCCTAATCGGTCACTCAATTTAGTACTGATGCGAGTAGGAAATCATTGAGAACAACTTCTCTAATATTTCTACTACCTTGGCCAAGGATTTAATCGCATCTCATTCCTTGAGTCGATCTCCTCATATACCAAGGGCGGATGATCCCATCTTAACCACTCAATCATCTTCGAGGATTTCATGTCGTATCCAATCTATGACATTTTGGAGATCCCATGACTAGGGATTCGTAAGTCATAGTCAAAACACGATCATCCATCCACAAGATGTCTTTGGTGTCTCAAGTCAAAGGACCACATACACAACCGTGATATGAATCAACCTGATTGACAATTTGGCATAATACCATTCAGGGATTCATACGGATCAATTCGATAAACTCTTTCTCCAAAGAGCACCCGCTATCTATCCTTGGTGTCTCAACACCAATGGCCACAAGATCAGCCATACTCATCATATGAGTCAGATCAGATAGTGCTATTCTTTCCGGATAATTCAATGTCCTTCTCGAATATCCTACGAATAGGAATACTTAGAACATATGTTTAAAGACTAGGGATCGTTGTATTATGATCTCACCATAATTCACATGATCATTGCATATGTTCATGGACTTCATTGCAAACATCACACAAGAATGACAATGAATAAAATTTCATTTCAATGAATATAAAAAAAATATGAAAGTGTGATTGGCTTGCAGGCCATATGATACCCATCACCTTATCCAAAGTAGTCATCTTGGCACTGCCCACAAGATCTCTTAATATCTTAGTCTATGGTATAACCTATATTATTTTGATTTTTGTGTTCCAGATGAGCATGCATGTATCCATGATCTAGCTTGAGAGGGAGAGTAAAATCTAATGGGGCCCAACATTTACATATATATATCTTCTCACACTATCACCCACCCTTTCACAATATCAATGGAATATAAAAATGTGTTCGAGTCCTAGGTAACTCCTTAAACATTTTTTTTCAATTTCATACTTGGCTATTCCCCCAAGTGCTCTTTTTTAGTTGGGGGGAAAAATTGTGCCTAGTCAAATTTTTTGTGCAAAATATTGAGAGAATTTGAATCGGTTGGACAATTGTGTTGTTGGTAAACATTGAAGGAGTGACCTTTCCTCATTTCCTTATTGATTTCTTCTCACTCTTTGGGACACGATGAAAATGGAGGAAAATTTGTATAATCAATTAAATAAAGGTTCAATAAATAAAAATAGCTGGAGTCCTCCCAAGATTTGAAGACAACATAACATAATTTGATCCCAAGATTTCTAGATCATCAAAAAATAAATTGTTGAACAAATTTCTCTATCCATTTGCCTTTAATTTATATAATGCTCATGGATCTAGGAGGCTTCCCTTTAATGGCTCGATGAGTTTTTTTATTTCTTGAGCTTTGGATATTCTTATGCCAAAGGGAAGTCACAAGTAATGGATCTCTCACCTTCTTCTTTTGGTGAACTTCCTATCCAAAAACCACCTTTGTCCCTCCTATTTCTCTAGATTCTTCCTCAACATTTTCCATCTCCTTAACACCATATTACTCCAAATTTGGATCCTTCTATTTATTATTTTGTCTTGGGATAAATTCTTCATCCTTTTGAATATAATGCTCTCTTACTTTCTAGCATCACATGGATGTTGTGGGGATAATGTAAGAGTTCAAAACCTAGAGTCATGAAGGGATGTTAAGCAACATGAATTTCTCCTTAAATTTTGATGGTCTTGATGCTATGTTGTTATCAAGTATTCTTTCTCTTTTATTCACTCACTCTCTTGGGCCAATGTGAAAATAAAGACACCACTCAATGTGAGAAAAAAATCTCTGTTTTTTTAAAGGGAATATACGTGATAGATGTAAGAACTTAGCAACAAGAAAAGGGAAGAAAACCTCAAAAAAATTTCAATGGAATATCAAGGTGGCATTATCTAATCACCATCCTTTTCCCTAGTAGTTTCACCAACCTACCACATCATGTGTAGCGCACAAAGGGGAAAGCCCAATACTTGTGTGTTTCCTTTGGCTTCCATATCCTCTAACATAGACTTCATGGCTCTGGAGTCACTAGTATTTGGATTAGCCTTTAGTATCCTGCCACAACCAATCTAAATGGGTGGTATTCTTAGGCCTTTCCTCATAGATCTAAGTGGGCATTCTTTCTCTACTCACACCACCATGCATGTTAGAGTCATGTTAACATCATGCATGAAATATCATCGGATGGACCATGCACCATGATGTAGGGAGTCAATGAAGTACAATGATGAAAAAATTATTGCAATTATCACATTTATGTTTCAAGAAAGTCATGCCAATTGTGCATCAAAAGGTTTTGTTGAAGTTTTTGACGCAATTCCTAAGTCCACACATAAAGTTTTAGTGGAAGATCTCTCTCCTT
Organism: Lemna minuta; assembly: GCA_024174645.1. NCBI lineage: Eukaryota > Viridiplantae > Streptophyta > Magnoliopsida > Alismatales > Araceae > Lemna > Lemna minuta. The sequence continues at coordinate 16,679,357 of CM044111.1, forward strand.
TTCTTGTTTTGTAAATTTTCAAATGTCAATGCTGCATGCTTTGATAGATAAATCCTGCTCCCACCCTAAAGGGGGCTGTCCACGCTTGCTTGAGTCTCACCACCCATGAATTTGTCTTCCTCAAAATTGAAGAGACCTTCCACGATGCATGGGTCAATTTTCTAGGTTAGCATTGCTACTTTGCACATACCACCATGAATGCAACAACCCTTTAGCATCTTTCATGTAACGTCATAAGATGGATGACGTGCCACCATCTTATGAATCTCTCGTGTTCATTACCGTGATGCATATTTTATTTCAATGCTCCCATTCCCATTTCTTTCACATAATGGATATCATTTGTTTCATGTATGTTGTGCATGCAAGGTTATGTTGATGCTCTCAACTCCATTCCTAGGTGTACACATGCAGTTGCATAGAGAAATTACTCTCTTTCCTTTTCTAAACTTCAACCTTTCAATGTATTTGGAATCTAAGGCACTCAACAGAATTTGATATGCACAATCACATAGTGCGAGAGGAAACAAAAAAAACTATGATCACATCACCTTGCACAAAACTGGATCTCCAACATTTTGGCTCCTTGAATGAGATACCCAAGTTGTGCAAGTGCCCAGAACCTAGCAGCATTTACATGATTCTCATCTCAATGGATCTCCTCCAGGCGATCTCAAGCACTAGAAAAATGTAGCCTTGATCATTACCTATGACATGGATTTGAGAAAGAGACGAAAAGATAAAGCTTGTGTGTGAGAAATTAATGTTTACATATAATCCCTCATCTACACAACACTCCCTCAATGACTCTGGGCATGGTCAAATATCAAACCCAATCGATCATTCTACATAAGACTAGTGCAATAAAAAGTTATCAAAAAACCCCTTTCCTTATATCTTACTTTATGTCTTAGTCAAGGACTTGAGTACACTATTTCCTTGAGTTTGTCTCTTCTTAGTACCAAGGGCGGGCAATCCACATTGATCAAAAAACCACCTTTGTGGGTATCTTGTTGTATATGAGCTTTGAAGGTTTGGAAAATAGTGGTTAGAGATGCAATAGGTCAAAGTCGAAATACTAATTGCAATATGCAAGAAGTCTTTGGCGTCTTGAATTTAAAGATTACCTATAAAAATATGACATAAATAAACTATTTAGGGATTTATATATATCATTTCAGTGAATTTTTCTCTCTAAAAGAGTACCTAGTGACATGCTTTAGTATCTTCATCCAAATGGTAACATGATCAACCATCCTCTTTATCTGAGAACAAGCATGCATTACAATTCTATAAGAACTAATGCACTTCTCAGATACATGTGATAGTTTTAAAAAAAGTAGTCATAGTTAAGTTATCGTCATAGTATAGTCTCATCATCATTTACTTATCATTTGACAAATCTTTGGACTTTGTTAGAAACACCACATATGTGTAATAATGAATATAAGGTTTACATAAAATGAACAAGATGTGTACACTCTGATTGTCTTGTAGGGCCTGCATTGCTTTAGAAATGCTCGAGTGGCTATTTGATCCATTAATCCCCCTTAGAGTGGATTGTTTGATTGCCTGCTTGAGTCTCGCCACCCATGACCTTTGCTTCCTCAAAAATTGAGTAGACCAGCCACAAAAACCATTGCTGCTCTGCACGTGCCACCATCATTGCAAGGTCCTGTTGACATCATTGGCGCAACGCCATTGGATGGACCACGAAGCACACTTTTTTGCAATGATCAGATCCATATTTCAGGCCAGGCATGCCAATTGCACTGTACATTCAATGGTCGTGCCAAAGCTCTTGATGCCATTGCAGGGCACACACGTTTAGTTGCAGAGGGAGATTTCTCTAATTTTCCCTCTTTCGGATTGCTTTCAGAACCATTAAGGCCCCCCCCCTTCGGAGCGAGGTGTTCAAATGCTTGCTTGAGGCTCTCAGCCCACCGCTTTGGCTTCCTCCTTATCGAATAGATCTGCCTTTCCTAGGAATATTCGAAACCCACCTTCGCAGTGGGCCTCATCTTTTACATACTTGGTTCCAAGGAGTTGGATGTGGGCTGCTGGCCCATGGTCAGATTCTTATAATTATCCGGTTATCAGCACGAAACATAACGTTATTTTAGTCGAATAAAATTAATTGGCAGCGGACCCAAGGTGCTCGTTGAGGGTCGTAGTATTTTGAATGTATTCGACCAGCTCAATTCTATATGACATCCCCGGTTCTTCGTCCATTTCTTTCACGTTGGATAATCGCGCAATCATCTTTCTGGAGAAAGTTTCAAACCAATTCTGCCATCGCTGCCCTCACTGAGTAAGAGCATTGCTGGGTCCCAGGCATTCCTCTTTGAGGATTCATTCTTTTTACAAGGATCGACTCAGAAGTCTCGGTGGAAGGAAAAGACACGCGGGTCCCCCAGTCGTTCGAGTGCAAATACTCGACGTCTTCCTGAAGATCTACGGCAGGAATCCATTCATACGGGATGTAAGATACGTACATTTCCGCAAGAACAAAAAGGAAACCCATACGGCAACATCAGATGCCCAGAAACATCTTCCCTCACAGTACCTATCTCAACCTGTCTTAGTGCGAAAGGAACGGAGTAGATGAAGAACATCAGCCGGATATCTCGATGGCCTTTACGTTGGATTTTTTCGGCTCCACCTTGGGAACTGTGACAGTCAGCACACCATTGTCCATTGCAGCCCGCACCTGATCCAACTTGGCATTCTCCGGCAGCCGGAATCTCCTCACGAATTTACCGCTGCTGCGCTCCACGCGGTGCCACGTATCACTCCGCTCCTCTTTCTCAAGCGAGCGCTCGCCGCTGATCTGCAAGATGCGATCATCCTCGACCTCGACCTTCACCTCCTCCTTCCTGACGCCGGGAAGATCGGCCTTGAAGACGTGAGCCTGGGGAGTCTCCTTCCAGTCGACGCAGGCGCCGGAGAAGGCGGAGGACGCGGCGGCAGATGACTCGAAGGGGAACCCCTGGAAAGGATCCCACAGATCCAGAGAGAAGGGGTCGAACGCACCTGCCCTGCGCCGGCCGAAAAGCCCCGGAATGAGAGACATATTGTCGTTACGAAGATACTCGACGATCGTAGAACCAACCTGTGTTTTACAGATGGACTCGCTGGGCTTGATAAAGCGACTTGGAGGAGAAGGATAACGATGACTATCGAAGGTTCTAGAGTCAAAGGCGGGCACAGCCAATCGTTTATCTCCACGTAAACAGTTTAAGCTGGATTCTTTACCGTTGGATTGAAGATCTTCTTTTGCGAAAGATCTAGATTCCCCTAGATATTTCCTTCAGGCCATCAGGTGGAAGCCCATTACCCCGGGTGGCCCAACTAGCCCAGTCACAAATCTCACGGATCACCAGATGATCAGACACGACACGCGAAATTATTCAGGAATTAGGGTTCTCGCAGAGAGTTTTCCGGGTTATTTGATTAAAAAACCGGAGAGAGCAAGCAATCAGTGAACAGAGCCGAGAAAGTCAAATGCGGCGCTGACCATCGTCCAGTCAAATAGGATTCATCAGCTAGGTACCTCTTTGACGAAGAACTTCTTGACCTGGAATTCGATCCATCACAATCACACGTTGACCTTTGTAGGGAGACAAAAAAAGAAGAGAAGACCGCGGGAGACTGATTGTACCTGCTCCAGAGTCAAGAACATGATAACGTTCCATGATCCCAGGCGGCCAAAATTCGGGATAAATCCCTTGTAGAAAGCCAAAGGTCCCTGTACCAATACGCCGGAAAAATCCATGAATAGCATAAACTTCAGCTCTTTTTTTTTTTAATAATTTTTCCTCTAGTAGCTTTGTAAAGTCGGTTAGCAAGACACTTACATCATTCTTCAAAGTCTTGATGAAACAATCGAGCGTGCTTTTGTAAGAAGGATCCCCCATCATTCTTGATTTTACCTTCAAAATAAATTGAAATACACGAAAATTAACCTGAATTGACTGGCACCACCAAATAATATCATCCAAATAAAAAAAGAATAAATTGAGTACAAAGCAAAGAAGATTTTCAAGAAGTTCAGCAAATTCATACCACGTCAACAGGGGAGCCAATACAGACGGCAAAGAGTCCCGCCCCCAGTCCAGATAAAAGATGAGTGAAGATATTATCCGAAAAACCAGGGATTTTCAAGATGGTCTGTGGCGAGGACAATCATAATTAGAAAAATAGGACAACAAAATAACCATAATTTCTACACTGTCAAAGGCATTTCATGCCTAACGAGGAGCAGAAACTTTTACCTGTTTAACCTGATCGTAGCTAGCTAATTCAGCAGCGTTTATAATGGCATTTCGGGCAACATTTGGACCAAGACCAGTCCAGAGGGCTCGAACACCTTCCTAAATTAGTAATGACATATTTATCAAACAAATGAAAGATCGGTCTTCAAACATGAGTTCATCTTCTCGCTAGAGTCACCTGTTTGACAATTGAAGAATAAGCATTCAGCGCTCCAGAGTAGCGCCTTGGTACCCCTTCTGGTAGCTTGCCTTCTGCTTGAAGTCGAACCTTAACAAGATCCGTTGGATTGGCAATTATAATTCCCAGAGCACCTGATTGATCAATGCCATTCACAAAATGGTCCAAAAGGGTTTAAAGCTTACAGATATGCGCAGAAAAATGATCCCAAAGAGTTGAATGATTCATGATGCCGCAGTGATTAATGTTCACTCACCAGTTGTAAGTGCAGCGAGTACCTTCTTTGACAGAGGAATGTCCCCGACAAAGTTCTCACCAACGTAGAGAGATTTAACCTAGAAAAATTGCTGATATAGATATGAATGATTTATGAGGGACGTTCAGATGTCGTAAACATCAGGTTTAACACGTACAGGCTCGTATAGTCCAATTCTCAAGCCTCCAAAAAGGCATTGGCGATGCAGACCAGGTATTATGCCTTTCCAGAGTGCTGATAGACCTTCTTCCCTACCTATAGTTGCAACTGTGCCCAGCATACCCTTGTATTTCGGCAAAGTTACGCCATCGGCGAGTGATTTCTTTTGAAGTTGAAGCCTGACTTTTGCTGTATCCAGGGGAATGGTACAGAGCTGTCAGAGTGAAAACAAAAAGGGAGAAGCTGAGTGAATAGATGGAACGTCGCTTTCAGTAAACAAATCAAGAGGTAATAATTTAGGGAAAATAAAAGCAGACAGAGTTCAATGCTAGGGATGAAGTGAAGGACTATGCAATGATTGCGCCACAGGATTTCCTTAGAATCTGGTGCGATGACCAACGCCGACATAGGAGACGCATCGACTAAAGATTTGGGTAAATAAAACAGGGACTGGCCTCAAATAGAATGGCGAGAACAAGTCAAACTTTCGAAGCTAAACGAACGAGACCGAGATAGATTGTAAAAATAAACAGGCCAATAAAATGTGATCATCGACGGAGGCTGCATAGCAGCAGCTGCTAAAATCACGAAGGAAGATTCGACTTCATCAGAACCAGTAGGCATGAAATAAGCGAGTAATCACTGATATAAAGCTGCTGGATATCGCCCGATCGGGCATTGGACTGTCCGACTTGAAAAAGAACGTCTGTATGGGAAATCGGCGATACGTAACGACTGAGAAATGGGATAATTGTGAAGTGAGCAAGAAAGATAGACGACTCCACCTCCGCAAAGCAAGCAGCGAAGGCGCTGCTAACGAACCTCCCGCCGAACGAGATCTCCGTCTTCGGACCCCCGTGATCTCCCCCCATTCACCCCTGCCGATTATTCGCCGAATGATTTCGGACGGACGCCACACGGCGTAAGAAATAAGCGGAGGGCGCGGAAAGAGGAGAGAACCCAAGGCGAGTGGGAGACGCAAGGTTCCCCCTGAACCAGTGGAGTTGCAGCAACAAGCCAACAAGCCAAGAAGAGAGAGAGAGAGAGAGAGAGAGAGCGAGAGAGAGTTGGACGCCGAATTGAATCCTCGTCATTTCCAAGTTCCAACAGCCAGCTAGGGCCACATGCCACGATGGCGTCGCCCGGAAAAAGGTATTTTTCCGATCGATAATCTTCTATAGATCTGATCTAGTTGACTCGCATTATTAACAGGAGGCCGGCGAAAAAGAAAGCAAGCCTTGGGGCATCCCCCACTCCCCGATGAGGACGAGTGCCGTGGCTTACCGCTCCATCGGCCCATCCAGCTGACGCCATCAATTTACAACGTCTTCTGAAATTGATGGATCTTAAAAGTTACGTGTAAATTAGTTAATTGTGATTTATTTTTCAAATAAAAAGATGTTAGTGCATGATGGACCCCACTCACCCGCAAGAGAAATAACGGCCAACAACCCGGAACCAGGAGCGGAACCGAGGGCTCCACAGGGTCAAAAATGGGAATATAACGCAACCGAAGAACGAGCGGGACGACCTCAGCGCTCTGCAAAACCAACTGCTCGACCGCCGGAATACTATTACCTCTAGAGGCTTCTTCCCCTTTCTACGAACAATAAATAGAGAACCCCCATTGCCCGGGGAGGGGTATCTTACGTTTTAGAAGAAAAAAATTGAGTTCTCTTTACTAATTCCCTCAAGTATGAACTTCTGAGGTAGTAGGGCTCGCTGGTTGACCCGCCTACCAGCGATAGATTCGGGGTCGCCGAGAAGGCGTGACAAGATATCTCTTCGTCACTATAGCCAATTCGTCACCATTGTCCATCCTTTCATCCTCCTCCCCACATCTCTGGGAGTCTCCGCCCCTTCCTCTCGCGTTTAGAGTCACTGACCGCATCATATTTCTGGTATCAGAGCCAGGTTTAGAGCCACCGTGATCATGGCAACCAGATTTGGAGCTGAGTTTCGTTCAGGACCTGGCACGTCCGGGGTCCTGGATGACATGCCTAACTAGACAAAATCCATGCTCCGAAGTCAGGAGGAATTTCGGCAAAGTCAAGATGAGTCGAAGGCACAAATTGAATTCCTCATGGCCCAATTATTAGAACTCAAGATAGAGAAGTCTACCCACACATCCGTTCTTGCGACAACATGCCCCGCGGATTCCTCCACAACCCGCACTATCGAAGTCCACAGTGCAGAATCCCAATGGGGCACGGCAAAACAGGGAGCCAAGCCAGAGGTGACAGTGTTCGACGGATCCTTAGATCCAAAAAAATACATGGATTGGGAGGTCGGATTATAAGAATACTTTGACTGGCACCAACTACCAAAAGGTCGCCGTATCTAGTTTGCGCAAATGAAACTTGCTGGTCAAGCCCAGATCTATTGGCGAAATTTACAGGCCACCGCAGAGCGTTGGCGCGAGATGACGGTCACCACCTGGGCTGAGATGAAGAGCCAACTACGAGAGAAATTCATCCTTGCGTGTTACCGACCCATGATAATTGATGAATGGCAGCACCTTCAATGAGGCGACGGGTCAGTTGTGGATTACATCGCTAAGTTCGACGACTTGATGTTCCGATGCAACGTCGAAGAAGAACCGGTGGCGACACTCGCCAGATTTCGAGCAGGGCTACGACCTGAATTCCAAAGAGAATTAGTCTTGCATGAAGTCTCGACACTTGAAAAAGCATACCGCTACACCACAAATATGGAGATGTACTCCGTCCACACCCAAAAGATCAACACGACATGGCTCGCGACGTCTGAAGTTCCGTGATCCGTACAACCATCCCCGACAAGTTCCCTCCCTATCCCTCTGCCATTGGTCGGCTCCCCGACAACACCAACCCCGCCGTTACCACCCCCACCCCTGCGCCTATTGTTACCGGCCGTCCCTCCAGTGACGTCAAACCCGCCAACGACAGTCGGATACAGGAATCGTGTCATAACCTCAGCTGGTCCACATACGGTCAGATCCATTGTGACCAATTCCCCCGCAACTGAACGGCCTACTGAGGGGCGTACTATAGGGGGGAGCTCGACTGTGATAAATCTCAATTTATCACTTAAATTACTCACTAACTAAGGTGAAATCTATTGATTATGACGGTTTATACTTGAACATTCGGGTAATTTTAGCAAAACCAGCTTAAAGAGGATCTAATACACTGTTTGAATTTTTCAGTAAATTTCCTAACATTTTCTTGTTTTCTGAATCTTTATGTGTGGAAACTGTGAAGAGAGTACACGTTTTAAATTCTTCTAGTGGCACTTTTGGTAATTTGTGGAGACTATTAGGGGATTTTGATTTCTACAAGGAGGAATTCGAGGATGTAGCTCACGCTCATTGGCGGGGAGAAGAAGCAGGGCCCACAGGGTAATTGCTAGAGTCAGACGCGGGGAGCAGGTGGAGGAGAGAGAGAAGAAACCTGTGCATAATCCAACGGTTGGGCTGAGAGGATCGTGGCGTTGGATTGGGCAAAAGTTTAGGCGGGGTTTTTCGCGCGCTCTCTCGTTTTGGCGTTTTTCAGACAAAAAGGTGGTCGCCTTGATCTCCTGGAATTTACTTCGCACATATGGTTTTCTCCAAAGTAAAAGAGAGGAAGCGAATGGTGGAGTCCATCTTCAGCCACTGCGGATGCTATTGAGGAGTGGAGAGACTGATCCCAGTAGAGAATCATGAAGAAACGTTGCCTAAGGCCACGACGTGGAGTGACACTTAGGTAAGACATCTCCTCGATCTCTGTTTAAATCCTCGTATTTCTGGGGGATCTTGGGTTCCGAACATACCCAAGATCACGATGTTTTGATTTTCGAAACATCTCAGAATCTTCGTTACCTTAGAATTTATTAAACATTTATGAAAGTTTAAATTCGGTGTTGTTTCTCTTAACTTCCAAACTTTTTCTTTACTTCTAACTTCCTGCTCGGAACAGTTACCTGACCTGCACCTACAAATCAACCGGGCAATCATTAGATTTTCCCTTTTCTGGCAAGTTTTCCAGCATTAAAAAATTCAAGCGATTAGATTGATCACCTTCCTCTAACCTGATTCAAATCCTATAACATCAGGTTTGAGTAGAATTAAGATGGTAAGATTTTAAGAGCCAACGATATCGTTAAATAAAAGAAAAAAAATATAGTGAAACAAACTAAAGGAATACATTTGCAGATTTCACTCCGTGTGACTATAAATAAGTAAAATTATAGTGAGATTCAATCGATTATCTGGTGGTCATTTGAGTTTTAATTAGATTTAGACAGTTAATTTTGAGTTTTTAGTAATAGTGTTATTTAATTTTACATAATTTCAGTCCGAAATTTTGCTAATTTTGAAAATAGGATATCTCTCTGATTATAATTCCGAATCACTTGATTTTTTCATTGGATTCCATATTTCATCAGCTTTCCGTGGATAGAAAATTTGTCAAATTCCGAGATCATTTGACCCTTCAATTTAACATTTGACCGAGAACTAATCATTTTCAATCCGAATTTGGGCGTTGACTTTCAGGGTCAATTACTTTTAATATATAAATCAAAATTTGATAGTTTTGGTCTTTTTGGAATCCTCTGGTTCTTAACTTTCTATTGATATATGAATTGCGAAATTTTGATATCATTTGATAAGTCAATTTGAAGATTTTCTCTAAAGTGTTTATTTCGGGATTTTTCTGATATTTGATTTTCAATAATTCATAGTAAATCCATTTCTTATTGGAAAAATCACAAATCTTATGTCAATAAATTCCATTTTCTCTATAAATTCTGAATATATAATTTTCGTTAATCTTCGACATCTTTTGATTATCTGATTTTATAGAACTTCGACTGTTGGTCAAAGTCAACAATTTGACTTTGACTTTTCTCTATCAAATCTGAGATCTTAAATCTTAAAATTCCCTATTTAGTATATTTATATCATTTCTATTGATAAAATCTCATTTCTATTTCTTTAAAACCTCTTTTAAACCTAAGTTTGACCAAGTCAACTATACAATAAAAGTCAACCTTGTTCTCTGTGGATCGACCCGATACTTACACTTTACTTGATTTTATATCTTTGTTATTGTGAGTTCAGTATTATAAATTTCGTTTGACCGACGTTTGTGTGTTTTAACAACCGCATCAAACGCTTCGTCAGTGGGGCATACAACAATTGCAGCAAATGCTTTAAGGTCTTTGTGATATACTCTTGCTCGATCAGTTGGAATATATTCAAATTTCAAAGATGGATCTAGCATAGTAGCGATAAGGAATATTAGCTTTCGTTTGACCTGTGGCTCATATTTAATTAACTTTGTTTTCATCATAATATATGCTCCTTTGAGTGCCATTGATTTCTCTATGCTCATTGGTCTTCCCATCACACCTTGAGAAGGATTACCTAAAGACAACAATTGATGTGTTCAACTGATTTAAAAAAAGATCAAAAATATAAGTAACATTAGGTGATGTAATGGCTTTTGATTGAGAAAACATCTTGGTGGCCACTTGAAAAGCTAAAAGTTCATCTACAAAAATCTTAAGAAAATCCCACTCTTCCAACATGATTAAATAAATTCTTTTACCATCTTTAAGACAAGTTTTTGTCATTTCATTCAACACAGTCCTCTTGTCCCATGCTGCAATGATCATGACATATGTCAAATTCCACCTAGTGTGGACATCTATGGTTAATAAGTTTTTGTTTGGAATTTTATACCTCTTGCATAATTTCTTGTACTAAGAAATTATTTGTGGCGTACTATTTTCCGCAAGAACAAGTATTTGAAGCCGATGAAGAATTGCTCCAAATAGTCTTTCTGAAGTAACTTCTACTTCATCTTCTTCATATTCTTCATCACCACCACTTTTTGAACATAATGAAGTCAATGATGAATTACCCAACTCCTTCAAGCCTCATTGAATAGCTAGGTTGAGAACATTGGCTATACATGGCACATGGAACTGCTTGGTGAATGTCGATCCACTCTCACTCAATAAATTCTCCAAGCTTGCCACCATTGTCTTGTTATTACTAGCATTATCTATTGTGATAGAAAAAACCTAGAAAATAAAATTCATGTTTGTAGATTTAAGATAGAAAAAAATAAATATAAAATGTTACTTACCTTTTGAGTGAGATCATACTCTTCGAACAAATATGCACCATGATGATCTAGATTACGTGTGTTTTCTGTCGTTATTATGTATCGATTTCATGCAATAAAATTTATATTTCCTTACTTAGTATAGTGTAAGCAAGGGTCAAATCCACAGGGAGCTGAGGTAATGAGATTAGATATTCAAATAAAAGGTGAGAGAGCGTGGAAGAAGTGAGAGCTTGGAAAGAAGTGCAAATGTAAATGTGGCATATAGAGATGAATATGAGTGATAGTTTTTAGGTTTCTTTTTTAATTAGGAGAGAAAGATTAATTCCAATGGAAAAACAATGAAGAAAGAAATGTAATGGGGATGAGATGATGACAAGGTGAGACGAGTGGTCGGCGGTAGCGATGGATCGACAAATCAATGTGCAGCGATAGGGAGAGAGAGTTGCAAGTATCAATGATGTCAAAGCCACTACATTAAAAGAAAGTAAGAAAGAAAAATAAAAGGAAAATACAACTTTACTGTTTAGGGAGATGATGAACACAAGAAATAACTCAATCGGGATTGTCGCACAAACCCCGTTGGTGTGCCCATCCTTGGCCGGGTGATGCTCGATCTGCTCCGATCACGATCTTTACTTGCTCCCTTTTACACTACAAGGTTGAGCATCAAATAATGCTCCTCCTTGGGCCTTGACCTCCTCTCCCTTTCCTTTTGGTAGCCTAATGCTAAGAGAGAGCCAAAAAAATGTAAGGAGAGAGAAAATGAAGGCTTTTATGATGAGTTCCTAGGGTTTGAGTGTAAAGCGGGATAAAAGAGTCCAATTATTAAAATCATTTTTTTTCAAACTTGATTGTTTGATCCAAGGCTATGGATGGATAGAAGGTTAAAATATGAATCTAGAAATAAAATTTCATCTCATATCATGAGATATCATGATTTTAATTAAGAGAAATCATAGTCTTTGATTGAGACAGTAGAGAGTGGTATTTCTGTAAATTTTTGACTTAAAAAATTTCTGTAAATCGGAGGGGCATTTCTGTAATTTTTCACTTTAAAAATCAGAATGACATTTTTGTAAATTTCTGACTTCAAAAATCGGAGGGCATTTCTATAAATTTTCACTTTAAAAATCGGAGTGGCATTTTCGTCAATATGCTCAAAACGTGATAAGTCCTTGAAAAATTCAGAAAAAAATTCCAAAAATTCCAAAAATAATCCCTAAACTTAGAAATTGAATATCTCACGAAATACAACTCCTTTTTTTATAAAATTTTCTCCATTGGATCAAGAATTTAATCCTCTATCTTTTCATCCTAAAATATCTAAAATCATGAGAAAAAATTAAGGTCTCATTTAATAAAAAATAAGCTTGGTCCAACCTAAAAAATAAGGAGATTGGCCCAATATTCACTCTAAATCAATTTTAGATTAACCTAAAAATCTTATGATGATCCCTTTACCAAATCCAAACCTCATTTACCACATTTCATAAAAATATGGTTGTCTTGGTTTTCAAATTTAGTAGAGAGTTGTTTCATCTTATCGTCATCCATATCCATGCTTTCCTACTTGCATACCTATGTCTCTACATCCACATAACTCATAGAAAATGTGAAAATTCAACCACTTAACTTTGAAAGAGTTAAATGGGGTTAGTCTCATGGTATAAGTAATTGAAAATAATGGTGCATGATAGGACATGTCTATTTTTTTACCAAATTAGCAATAAATAGATGCAAGTTGAGTGTATGAGTGGAATGCAATGATGAGTACAAAAATATCATAAAAAGATGATAACGTGCATTATATCACTAATAATTATGTGTTAAAACCCATTTGTAATGATGAAAATGAATGCATCAATGACACGTTATCACTCCACCTGTGAAAAAATTGTACCTTGATGTGATACACCCTACTCCTCAACAACGAGCATTTGTTCATGAAGTCTCCACTTATCATCAATCCAATGTATTGTGATCCCAAGTATTTCCACATTATTTGTAGTGGTCTAAGTGTTTGTTGTAAGAGACACTCTTTCAATTGGTTAAAGTGATTCCCTTACCTTATCCCTTTTATTTTCAAATAGTTTCTCCATCCCTTGTCTTCCGAAATGGCTTCTAGGAATCCCCAATCTAAAAGAAAAATATAGCATTAGTGAGCTATTGTCTTATATTTTTAGAAATTGATCTAAAATAAAATATACCTCATCTCCAATTGATTTCATTGATGGCAATCTAAAACATAGGTTAAAAATTAGTTAAAAATATTTGAGTTAAAAGGAAATAATTAATTTGAAACTAACACAGGCCATCCAAAATTCCAAATTTCCAACCGTATGAAAATTTCTATTATGATAATTTATTTTATGATAATTTTAAACCTCATGAAAAAATTAGAACTTGTTGGATATTCTAATGCATATCAATCTTTAAAGATATTTAGACTAAATTTAAATTAGACATATTATACATTTGCCCCAATCTGAAATAAAAAAATCACACAAACACATGATATTTAATACTGACAAGTTTTTGCCAAAGATAAAAATCAAAACTTAGTAGACATATAAATCATATTTAAGTCAAATAGAAAGTAAATTCTTTCATAGATATAATGAGAATTTAATAGAGATAGAAACTAGATTTAATAGAGATAGAAGTATAAATAAAGATAAAAAATTGAACATAAACAAAATGAAATGAAAAAAACAGAAAAAAAATCTAAAGTTAACCAAATTTAAAATTAAAAAACAAATCTTACTTGATCTCAATGTGGCCTAATTTGAAATCAAAAATAAGAAATGAGACCTAATCTAAATTTGTTCCAATTTGAAATCAAAAATCAAATCAAACCTACAAATATGATATGTAATGCTAGTAGGATTTTTGTCAAAGATTAAAAATTAAAACTTAGTATAAGTATAAATTAGATTTAAGTCTAATAGAAAGAAAATTCTTTCAAAGATATAATCAGAATTGAGATAGAAACTAGATTTAATAGAGATAGAAGTAGAAATCAATATAAAAAAATCAAACCTAATCAAAATGACAAAAAATCAGAAAAAATCTAAATTTAACCAAATTTATTTTTAATTTTTACTGAAATGAACAGCCTATACTTAATCTTTACTTTTATTCAAATTCATCTCCTATACAAAATGGAAGAATTTAGCTAGGCTAATCAATTTCTAAGATTGTAACAACTTGCACATAAAGATAGAATTTTGGCATTCATGACAACAATCATAAAGAATTAATCTATGCCCCCTATATTCAAGGTGGTCAGCCCATTAACAGATCATTGTTCAACGTGCTCTCTCCATACGACCCCTTAAGTACCTTTTTGTTTGGACTAGGTGTAATAGTTTATTAAATGAGAAGAACTATTACTATGGAGGAAGAAGAATAGCATTAATGAAAAGAGGAAGAGGAGTTAGAGAGTGGGAGCCACAACAATGACGAGGCAAGGAACATGAGGAAAACCAAGCATGAATCTCTCATTTTCATCATAACCTCATAACCTTGCACTGAAGGTTATGTTTTCTCAATAAACTATAATAATCAAGGTTCAATCATAAGTTACTAATAATAAAAAGAGAAAGATTTTTTAGAAGAAGAAAGAGGAAACGATGTTAATAATAAAAAGAGTAAGTTCTTCATTTTTTTATTACAAAAAAAGGATGTGGTTGTTCATATAGTAACAAAAACCTGTTTCGACCTGTCTACAGATAGTAAATTTAAAATCACATACAAATGTAATTACGGACAAGATGTCACATATATGTTTATTTATTGGAATCGTGCGCGATTTTTTAAAAGTTTGAGAGAGTATTTGAACTCAATTGTAAATATGACCTTGATTGGAACATTCTAAACCCTACTCACACTTGGGCTTAAGAGGAAGACTAGAATAGCCTAAAAACCTAAGTTATTGTGACGTAGGATATTTCAAAATACGAAGATATGTATGGAGAAGTGGATGTGAGTATGACGATGTGAATGAGAAGTGAGTGTGATCTAAGATGAATAGTTATTAAAATTAATTAAAAGGATATCACTGAGTGAGGACCTATGAAGGATATCACTGAGGGAATAGTGAGTAATTAAGAGAATATATCATGTAGAATAACCTAGTAATGATAAGAAAATAATGAAGGTAATAATACTAATGTGTAGAGAATTTATATGGAGGAGGGGAGGTTTAGAATTATTTAATATTTTACTATTATGTAATGATGATTTATGTTGTGAAGATGATGGAGAATTTAATAATGTTATGGATTAGTATATAAATTAATGAGTATTTTAGGACAGTAAACCGGATAGGATATTTAGGAGGAAGGATAATGTGATTAGATAAGGGAACGGTAATGAGAAAATGGAGGAGTGTGAAAAAGAGGACGGATAGGAAGGTATAATGTAGATGATGGCTAACGGGATGGGAACTAATAGAAGATGGATACGGGGATGTGAATACGAAATACGTGGGACAAATAATATATATATATATATATATATATATATATATATATATATATATATATATATATATATAATATAGAGAATAGGGTGGGAATTGGTGGAGAGAGGAGAATATTTGGAGAGAGAAAACAGATAGAAATAAAGGTCTAACGTAGGACTTGCGGAGATACTGTCGAAACTACCATTCATGGTGAAGAGAATGAGGATGATACCTGAAGGAGACGAGAAGAGATGCTTCGGATTTACCGATCGATCCAAGATTTTTCGTCGTTTGATTCTTATTTTGAAGTGGATGAAAGAGGACAGAAAGGGAGGGAGAAAAGAGAAGGAAGGTAGAATCTCGGAGAGAAGGTTTACAGGAGAAGCACGAAAACACACGAACCATAGGTTTCAAAAGAAACTATTTCATCAATAAACAATTGTCGTTTTCATTCACAATCGTCTCTTTTATAGGAAGAAAAGAGGGGAGTTAGATTGAAGAGATGTGAGAACTTAAACCGCAAATAGTAGAAGCGGTTTGTGAGTAGTTACGATCTTTCGGTTTTGCATTACTAGGGTTTTACTTGGCGGTGACGTGGAGGCTGTTGGAAATTCTTTAACCCGTGTTGACCTTCAGTACTGGCAGCGGATTTAACTTCTCTTCGCAATGGTTTTCAATGACGTACTCGACACATGGTGGAGTTACAAGGAACTATTCGGGGAAGACGTGGAGTCTTTATTGATGCCGCTGATGCTGCATGCCAGTCTGGCGCATATGAGCAGTTGCAATACGTCTCAGAAATTGATGGTGAGATTGTACTAAAGTATTTGTGGTTTGAATCGGATCTAAGGTATTCTGTTGTCCTCTTATCGCGCGAGCGTCCAGCTGTCAATAGCTAAATGGGAGCGTTGACACTGTTGCGTAAGGATAGTAGGTGACGGGTTTGACCGTAGAAGGGCTCTCAAGAACCACAGTCGCTATTTTCCTTCAATAATGGCCCGTCACGGCGTACTCTTCGATTGAGCGTATGATCTCTTGTGCCCTTCAGAAGGGAGCGCATTCATTAACGTCTCACCGTAAGGAGCTCAAAAGACTCCTTCCCTCAAAGATGCATTCCTTGTTTCCCAGACAGTTTGCTACAAAGGCTGGACCAAACGCGGCTGTTCCTGGCTGATGATATCGGGAAAGATCTGGTTGATCATGTTCTCAGGAAGTTCAAGCTTACTACCTTCATAATCGGTGAGATGGTATCATGTATGAAATAGTCTTCTATGTTGGAGGCTTTTCTAAGCTCTTCGTGGGCATTTCTTCACTGAGGCATTCTTTACGTGGACTCCACTAACAGCAATGTCGTGGAGGACTTCATGTTATGTAATGCTTCTGTAGTGGTCTCTGGTGTTTCAATATTCTTGATATGTTTTTGGATGTCTTGGTATCCTGTAGAGGTTGCGAGGAACTTTTGAAGTCGCTATCCTCATAATCTTTTAAACAAATCGTGGACAATGGGGATAATTAAAAGACTATCCTTTGGTAATCATTAGAATGAATTCCTTCTTTTCATAAGCCGTGAGGGCTTGGTTTAGAGGGGAGGCAGTCCTCTAGGAGAGTTTTCTGTCATGTTTTTCTTTTCTTTGTCAATTGTGAAGGTTTTACTCTTTTGGGAGACAATCTTCTTGGTTGGAAGCTTCTTTGATGCTGATTTTCTTCACAATAATGTCTTCTTTTGGATGATCTTCATAATTTCTTGAACAGCCTTGACTTTAGGTGCAATCATGCATCATTTTATCTTGAAGTAAACCCGGAGATACTAATATTATTTAGATCTCTCCTATAAGTCTATCTATTGGTGGGTTTTCAAGGAAAGAGGGGAGTATAGAACAAAGTTGTTCCTATTGATGTTCCTTGAGATCATTATTCATAACTATACAAGGTACCTATGATATACTGGATATGGTTTGGAAAATAAGGACCCTATATCAAGGTTGAAGGTGGTTGACTTGGTCCATTCAAGGAATTCTAAGTTTCTAAAGATAGAACGTTATTTTTTTTTACCAAGTCAATCTTTGGATCAATGTAAAATAGGGGAGGGAGGGAAGATAATTCCCTTAAGATATACACTCTCTTTCAATTATTTAGAGAGGTCTTCTTCATCCATTTAATAAATGGATAATTTCTCAAGTTGATGGATTAGGAGGAGGAGGAGGAGGATAGGTTCACTTGGAACCCTTGTGTTCATGTTTTGAAATAATTCTCCATCATCTTGCCTACAAAGAACATGTTTAATTTAGAAAATTAACAAAAAATTAGTACGAAAGCATAATACATCATAAATGTTATACCTCTACTATACCTCACTTATAATAGGATCTTTAAATTAAATCCATAGACTTTTCATAAGTATGTTGATAGCTTAAACCAGAAAAAAAATCTAGAACCAAAGGCAGATGGGCAAGGTTAACTAGAGGAGATGAACAAACCAAAGGCAGAAGGGTCAATGCTGATAGAAATTCCAACGAGATGAGCAAGGTCACCATGAGGAGATGAGCAAGGTCACCATGGAATCTCTAGGGCACAATTGCACAAGGTTAGGACTTAGGATTCAAGACGAGGAGAGGAACAAAAAATTAGTGGGGTGCTATTTTTCAACTCGGACCAAGATTGAATTTGTGCCCTAGATCGGATCAAACTTGGACCGAGATCATCAGAGGCCCACTTTAAGGAACCAATGGTCCCGATCTGGTCCGATTGATCGAGCTTCAGTTGGTCTTTGGCCATCCCTAACCATTGTGGATCAAATGGGCTGACATGGGTTGTCCACGAGTGGGTTAGTTAGGTTTCCTCAGCTCAACAAGGTTGTCCAAGATTGGCCCAACCTCTCTCTCTCTCTCTCTCTCTCTCTCTCTCTCTCTCTCTCCCTATCCATCTGACTCTCTCCCCAAATTTCTTTTGCCTTCTCTCTTTCTATTCTTTTGCTCTCCCCTTTCTCTCTCATTCTCCAACTATCATTTCTCCTTGTCCCTATCCACACTCTCGCTCTCCCCTAGAGTGAGGCAGGATGAGGCAAGCTATCCACCCCTTGGGCAACTTTCTCAACTTGCTTTCCTAATCTAGGGGAGGAGAGGTTCTAGTGTGGATGGTGTCAAAGAAATGGATTGTTGACCCTACAAACGGAGAGAGAGAGAGAACCGATAGGAGGTGGTAGAGTGGGAAAGAGGAGAGACAGATCTGCCTTCTAAAGAGGGGGAGAATATGAGAGAGAGAGAGAGAGGTGGTTTTTAGGAGTGGGAGACAAAGAGTTTGACAAAAGGAGGTTGACAAGAGAGTGGAGAGAGAGAGCTGACAAGAATAGAGGGGAGGAGAGTGAAAAATCTCTTTCTAACTGTCACGTGGTGTCCTCTCTCCACTAGTCTCACTGCTCTTGGTGTCAAGATTGAGGTGCCAATAACTACCTTGGGATGTTTAGAGAATAGTCTCTTGCTCTCTTTTGGGCTTTATGTTTGGACAAGACCAATTAGAAGTCGGTTTGGTTGAAATGATCTCTTACTCTTGTCAAGAGATTTAACTCAATAGTTGATTCAATCAATGAGATCCTTAGTTGACTCTTGTTGTGGTACCTCATTGAGAACTGTTGGTCTTGATACTGAAATATGTAAGTTTTGTTCCAAAGTCTTGCAGGACAAAACTTTACCTTAGGTTATGTTTTGTGTGAATAAAATCTAATATCCGACGTTATCCACTTCTCTATCTTCCTATCTATTCATGTTTTTTCTCCCTCTCTCTTCCTCTTCCGCCTTTGTTCTATTTATTTTATTATTTTATCAGTACATTCTTAACTTCCCCACCTAGAAAACCAATTCACCCTAGCCTAGTGAGGCCAATTTTGTTGCAAGTCTCATTGGAAATAAATTTTCCCTTCAACTCTTAACTCTAGCATCTCCAACTTTCCTTTTGTGGGTCAACAACTTTGCTTGTAGGAAGTGATAACATGCTATATTAACACAATAAAACATGATTTTTGATGCATATTAAGGTATAAATGATTTCATTTCCATGCATGTTATCATACTTATGTGTATTTTTCTATCATTCCATGAAAAAGTAATTATAATATCAAAATGCCTTAAATTAGGGTTAAATATCATGATTTAAAAGACAAATAATTAATAATGAGAGAAAATAATTTAAAAGACATCTTTACTTGAGATTATAAATGTTTCTAAATGAAAATAATGAGAGAAAATGATTGATAAACATTTATTTATATTTTTTAAGTTTAAATCCTTAAAAATAAATGTGTTTTTGAAATAAAATTTTCATTATTTATCAAATTTTATCTTTTAGAATGATAGATAATTAAATTTTGGATCAAATGAAAGAAATTTGGATTAATTTGGAGTTATATATTAAAAGTTATGAATTTTCTATTTTTAGGGATTTTTTCTAGATTTTTCTGAATTTTTCCGAATTAATTTTGATTTTTAATGATTAAAATGATTTAAAAAGGGAGAAAAAGGGGGTAAATCCCGCACGGGACCCGCGTGGATGCGACGTGGCAGCGCCACGCGGACCCACGCGGCACTTACGCAGCGCATTATATACTTATATATTCATATAGTTTTATCATATATATAGGCATTTCAGCCTTCCGTATTTCGGAAGGGTATTCATCCCCTTAATATGTCGCCCCTTATAAATGCGTTAATCTCCTTTAATTTTTTCCGTGTGGGACTAAAGTCCCACACAGTCTTTAAAGTGCAGGAAACGTGGCAGCTCACGGTGCGTTGGATCGGGCGGGCGCGGAACCTGATGCGTCGATCGAGTGGACGCGGGTCCACCGAAGATGATCAAGTGCACGTGGCTTAAATACATGTGTTATAACGGCCACAGTTAAATCTGGCAGGGAGCATCGCGATCCAACGGCGACAAATCAAAGCATTTATAACGTTTAATCGCGCGGATGCATCTGAGCCCTTCATCAATATCGAACGGCCACGATATTTTTAAAAATGGTTCACCGTGGACGTTTCATCGTAACCGTCGATCGAAACGATCGGACGGTTACGCCCAAATGTACTATAAAATGACATGTTCTTCAACGATTCTAAGCATTGAAGTTGGAATTCAATCTGATTGAGCTGTCTAGACACCTTCCCTCTCATTTCTCTTGATTCCATCGTGTTCCTCTTTCATTTCCGCACCTCCGGAGCCTTTGAAGTTAAGATTTGGTGAAGAATCTTGGAAGAAATCGGCGCCTGAATCTCATGTTCGCGTTCTTCGTGTTCTTCGCGATTAAGCGGCTTAATCGCAGTGATTTGATCCCTAATTGGGATTAGTGGAAGCAGTTTTTCTTAATTTATCTTCCCATCATGTTTAATTTTTGTTTAGATTAGGATTTAGAGTTTAATTTCTTCAAATTTTAGTCAAAATAGCAATTTTTCACGTCCGAAAATTTCCTCCCACTTCAAACTTCAATTTCTCCACTAAATCAAGATCATTTTCGATGATTTTTGATTCCGTGGATTTGTTTTGAAGTTATCTTTCATAATATACCATTTTCCCCAATTTCTATCATCAATTTCTCGTCCGATTTGTTCAATTTCAAAGAATACGTCAAGAAATTCCTTATTTTCCTGTGGATTCGACCCTTATTTACCATTATGCCACTCAATTCTCTATTAAATCTTTAAATTGGTAAATTCAGTATTATTTTTGACACGAGATCGTGTGAAATCAACGACCTCGTGATCTCGTCTCGTCAGGAAGCAAGTCTACCAAGGCACCAAGGAGATAATTTGACTTTTTTATGATGATGAAGTGGCATTGACAAAGACTGAAAGAAAAACAAGGGCAAGGTAAATGACATTGGTGGCAACAAAACAATGCCATTATGTCCATAAAGGGCATGACTCGAAAGTATTATTGTAAAAAAAATTCATTGCTTTTAGGAGCTTAGTTGATGCAGGACAACCTCTAAGAATGATCTTTTAAAGTGCTTGAACTTTGTTGCCAAAGAGGCTTGTTGGAGATTGATAGGAAGGGTCAATCATTTTTTTTAGAAAGGGACCACCTCTTTGGGAGGGAGGTGATAATTGTACAAGGTTAGCAATAGCTATGCATTATATACCATCTTTGTGGGCCCTATAAGACTCTAATTATGAGAATGTTCACTTTTCAAATCCCAAACGTGGTAGTAAAATGAATAATTTCTTCATACATTATTTCCAATATTTGGGTCATATTATGAGACTAACCCCCCTTGATCTCTCAGAAGTCAAGTGGTTAGCTTCTCGCATTTTTTATGAATTGTGTGGATGCAAGGACATGAGTGCTCAAATAGAAGATCATGGATGCCAATCATTGGTGAGAGAGAGGAAGAAACGAACTATCTAACTACTTTTGGAGCCAAGTCAACCCTATAATCATTAAGGAACATTAGTTAATCAAGATGCATAGTGGCAGCCAAGCATTTAAATTGGTTGTGCCAATCAAAGCTATCTGATCCTGTGGACTAAGTCCACAAGATCAGACTAAAAGGTCAGTGCCACCATTGCCCCCTTTATCTCAACCAATCAATTCATGACATGTGGTGCCTTGCAAAGCCCAACTTTCTATGTGATGGTCATGTCTGTTTCATCGGTTTCTTCTTAAAATAATCCCACATGAGTCAATTGATCTTGATTAACACAATTGAATGGACCATATTTCTCCCGTATTCAGAAAGGCAAAATCATTAATTTTAGGACAATCAGAGCATGTCACATGGTCTCTCTAGAGCGCCTACTGACAATCAACGACTAGAGTTTCTCCAAAATCAAAATCATGATGTCTCACAATCTAGGAGGAATTTTGAGCTAAAATTGTATGAGTAAGTTTTTATTTTCTCCCTCTATTCATCTATACCATTTGATTGAAGAATTGGGCATAGGGAAGTCCAAAGACCGACCGAAGGTTGGTTGACCGGACCGAACTGAGACCGTCGGTCCCACAAAATGGGCCGGACCGGTCTCGGTCCAACTTCGGTCCGGTCCGCTTTTGGCCTTTGGCCTTGGACCGAAGGGCGAAATAGAAAATTTTTCTATTTGGACCCCTAGGCCGCCGCCTGCGGAAGAATTCCAGATAAGAAATATACAGTGCATTGTTCTTCAGGTTCAAAGCTTCAACGAAAACCCTCGCTCGCGGCTGCAGATTTTCTCCATCAACGCTCGTCGGGACAGACTCCCTCGGTACCCCACTCAATGCGCCTTGATCAGATCTACAGATTGGATACCTTTCTTTGGCCGCATTCCCGCATTCTCGCATCAATTATTTATATTCTCTAACCTATTCTCTCTCTCATCATTCCCGCATCCGGCATCTCAAAATCTCTATTCCCGTATCTCTAACCGCATCTCCAGGCAAGAAGAGGGCGAAATCCGGGAATCTCTAGGTAACGTGAGTGGTTTCCGCATCTCTTCTTCCAAATCTTCTTCCATCGCCATTCCAAATATTTCCGCATCTCTTCTTTTTTTGGAATGGAATGAATGAAATATTTCCGCCCCTTTCCAAATATTCTTCCATCGCTATTCCAAATATTTCTCTTTGAATTTCCACTTCCTCCCGTTTTCTAATCTTTCTCACCATGTCCAGTCCTCTGCTCACCGTCAGTCTCTTCTCTCACTTTCTCGTAAAAGAATAACATACTTATTGATTTAGGACAAAGAATAACATAATATGAATTAAAGACATACCCTAAGTCCACCGTCGGCTTCATATTCCTAGCTTACTCGAAGCCAAGTCTTTTGAGTCTTCCCAAGTCAACCTCTTGAATTTCTCTAAGGTAATGGGTATGCCAAAACCAGAGCTGAAGCATGGGTGATTCAACTTCCATGGCTCTCTATCTATAGAGAGGAGGTGCTTACACCTCTTCGATTTTTTATTGCCGGCGGAGGTGGTGGGAGCTGGCAGCAGAGGTGGGTGGAGTGTATTGGAGGTGGGGACAAGCAGAGAGAGAGAGAGGAGAAAGGAAGAGAGAAAATAAAAGAGAGGTAGAGGAAAGAGAGATAGAGAAGATCGAGAAAAATAACGAGGAAAAGAAAGATAGAGATGATGAAGAGTAAGAGGGAGAGTGAGAGATGAAGATGACGGGCAAAGAGAAACAGAGAGAGAGGAGAGAGAGAGTGATAGGCAGATATAGATAGATAGAGAAAGAGAGAGAAAGGGAGAGAGAGGAGGGAGAAAGAGAGAGAGGGAGAGATAGAGAAAGAGAGAAAGGAGTGAGAAGGGGGATAGGTAGATATATAGAGAGTGATAGGTAGATATATAGAGATAGAGAAAGAGAAAGAGAAAGAGTGATAGGTAGTTATAGATAGATAGAAAGAGAGCTGAGAAAGAAAAAGGGAGAAAGTTACCTTTGGGGCATTGTCCTTGTCTATATCATATTGATTTGCATTATACTAATATCCATTATGGATGGCCCACATTATTTTCTAAATATTTTTGCCTTTTAAGTTTTAACTCTAATTTTTAATCTAATTTTTATCTTGTGTTTTAGACTGTCATCAATGGAATAAATTGGAGATGAGGTACATTTTATTTTACATTGATCTCTAAAAATATATGATGATAGCTTACTAATCCTAGATTTTTTTCTTTTAGATTGAATCAAACAATGTATCAACATTTGTTTCTACAAGTGCTATAGCTACAAGCTCTTCACAACGAAGAAAAGCCCACTAGTCTTAGTACACTTCATGAAGATCACGAACGATGAGTATCTTTGCAAAATTTGTAAGGTAGATACCCCATCAAAAGAGATAAAAGTGAAGAGGGATAGAAGTAGTAGCACAATCAAGTTATGGAATCACTTGGAAAGGTTTCATGTTGAGATTCATAATCAACTAAGGCCATCAAATGCTCCTAATACTTTAACAGACTATTTCTCAAAGACTTCGAAATTTTCAGACAGGAATTCAAAGCAGACAAAGAAAGAGTGCATAGATCTAATTGTTAAAATAGATGCACCTTTTATGATACTTGATCATCCTCAATTTTAAAAGTTTTAAAACTACTTAGTACAAGGTGAAGCAGGGATTCCTAGCCGTAATTCCGGACAATGAGGGATGGATAAATTATTTGAAGATGAAAGGGATAAGGTAAGAGAATTACTTCGACCAATTGAAAGGGTGTCCCTTACAACAGACACTTGGACAACTAAAAATAATGTGGCAATACTTGGGATAACAATACATTGGATTGATGATATGTGAAGACTTCATGAACAAGTGCTTACCGTTGATGAGTTGGGTGTATCACATCGAGGGATAATTTTAGCAAAGGTGGTGCATCGTGAGTTAGAAGAGTATGATCTCACTCAAAAGGTAAGTAAACATGAATTTTACCTTCCTTATTTTCAATCTTAAATCCATAAACATGAATTTTTTTTTGCTAGGTTTTTGCTATCACAATAGATAATGCTAGCAATAACAAGACAATGGCTGCAAGCTTGGAAAACTTATTACGTGAGAGTGGATCGACATTCACCAGGCAGTTCCATGTGCCATGTTGATGAGATGAAACCGCGAGGTCATCGATTTCACACGGTATCGCGTCAAAAATAAAGCCTAATTTACCAATTCTGCGAATTAATCACGAATTCAAGGGTATAATGGTAAATAAGGGTCGAATCCACAGGGAATTAAAGAATTTCTTGACATAATCTTCAAATTTAATCAAATCCGACAAGAAATTGATAGTAGAAATTGGGGAAAATGGTATTTTAAGAAAGAAGACTTCAAATTGATTCCACGGAATCAAAAATCGTCAAATTTGGACTTGATTTCGCGGAGAAATCAAGATTTGAAGTGGAGAGAAAATTTCGAGACGAAGAAATCGCGATTTTGCTAAATTTTGATGAAATTAACCTCTAATTCCTAATCTAAACTGAAATTAAACATGATAGGAGGGTAATTAAGGTAAAGCCGCTTCCACTAAACCCGTTTAGCAATCGAAATGTCATGATTAAACAGATTAATCACGAAGAACACCAAGAACGTCACGACGGGCTTCAAGCGTCGATTTCTCCCTCAATTTTCCACCAAATCTCGACTTCTACCCCTCCGTGGATGCGGAAATGAAAGAGGAAGAGGAAGAACTCGAGAGAAATGAGAGAGAGGGTGTCTAGAAAGCTCAATTTGCTTGAAATCTCAACTCAGATGCTTTAGAATCGTGAAGAACATCTTGTTTTATAGTGTTTTTGGGCGTAACTGTCCGATCGAAACGATCGACGGTTACGATGGAACGGTCCATCGTGGACCGTTTCAGTTAAGTCGCAGCCGTCCGATCTCCATCAACGGCTCTGATCATCCGCGCGATTAAACGTTTTAAAAACGCCTTGATTTACGCCGTTGGATCGCGATCGGGTGGTCACGATGCTCCCCGCCAGATCGCATCTCGGCCGTTATAACTCCACAATTGAAGCACGTGTGTTTGATGTTGATCCGGTGGTCCGCTCTCCACGCGATTGACGCCGGTCGATTGATCAATCGTTCCATCCGACGCTCTGCGTACGTCCACGTCACCTGCATTTATAAAAGGTCGTGTGGATTAGTCCCACACGGAAATAAAGAAAGAGAGTCGTCGGGTTTATAACACCCGACGAATAATGGGGTTAGCCTTACCTTCCGATAAACGGAAGGTTATATGTACTATACTCACAACTAAATGCAATATAAATAATATGCAAAATATGCTCTCGCGCCACGTAGGCGCCGCGTGGGCCCGCATGGCGCTGCCACATGGCCCAGAGTGCCACGTCGCATCCACGTGGGACCCGCGCGACATCTGAAAGCTTTTTGAAAAATTTTAATTAATTTTAAACGTATTTTAATCGTAAATAAAATCCAAAAATTGCAGAAAGATCCGAAAAAAATCATAGAAAATTCTAAAAATCATAACTTTCAAAATATAACTCCAAATTAATCCAAATTTCTTTCATTTGATCTAGAATTTAATTATCTATTATTCTAAAAGGTCAAAATTAATAAATAATAAGAGTTAAAATTATTATTTCAAAAATACATTCATTTATTAAGATTTTAAACTTTAGAAAATAAAATGAATGTTTATAAAAAATGTTTCTCTTATTATTTTAACTTTAAAAATAGTTATAATCTCAAGAAAAAAATGGATTATCAAATTATTAAACTCTAATTTATCAAAATTAACCCTAAATTAAAGTATTTTGAGATTATAATGACTTTTTAAGAGAATAATAGAAAATACATATAAATATGATAACATGCATGGAAATGAAATTATTTATGCCTTAATATGCAATAAAAATCATGTTTTATGATGTAAATATAGCATGTTATCACATGTATGGCCCGTGTTCTCAACCTAGCTGTTCAAGGAGGCTTGAAGCAGTTGGGTAATTCATCATCGACTTCATTATGTTTAGAAAGTGAGAGTGATGAAGAGTGTGAAGAAGATGAAGTGGAAGTTACTTCACAAAGACCATTTGGAGCAATTCTTCATCGACTTCGAAAAATTGTTCTTGTGGCAAATAGAACACCACAAAGAATTCATCAGTACAAGGAATTATGTGAAAGGTATAACATGTCAAATAAAAACTTATCAACCATAGATGTCTCCACTAGGTGGAATTCGACATATGGCATGATTATGACAGCATGGGAGAAGAGGAAGGTGTTGAATACAATGGCAACAACTTTTCTTAAAGGTAGTAAAGGAATTTCTTTAATTATGTCAGAAGAGTGGGATCTTCTTAAGATTTTTGCAGATGAACTTCTAGCTTTTAAGGAAGCCACCGAGATGTTTTCTCAATCAAAGGCCATTATATCGCCTAATGTTACTTCTATTTTTGATCTTTTGTTTAATCAGTTGAACACGTCAATTATTGTCTTAGGTAATCCTTCTCAAGGTGTGATGGGAAGACCAATGAGCGTAGTGCAATCAATGGCACTGAAAGGAGCATAGACTGTGATGAAAAAAAAGTTAATTAAATACGAACCACAGGTAAAAAGAAAGCCAATCTTTCCTATTGCTACAATGCTAGATCCATCTTTAAAATTTGAATATATTCCAACTGATGAGCAAGAGTATATCACAAAGACTTTGAAGCATTTGCTTCAATTGATGCATGCCCCGTCAATATCAAGTGCTTGCTCATAAAGTGAGCCATTATCCAATACTTCTACAACGTGTTCGAAAATGATGGTTGAATTGATGAAGCAAAAAAGAAAGAAGAACATAAACTTCTTCTTAGAAAAATCAATATCTGATGAAATATTTGATTATTTGCATGACTCTCAAGTTGAATGTTCTCATCTTGATGCTCTACAATGGTGGTGTAAGATTGGGGCTGAAAAATATCCATGACTTGCAATGTTAGCAAAGGAATTTCTCTCAATTTGTGCTTCGAGCTCTCCATGAGAGCGTCTTTTCTCATCAGGACGGGGGATCCTAACATACAAAAGGGGAAAATTATCTGCAAGAACTTTATCTATTTTGATGACCTTAAAATCATGGGGTAAAATGGATGAAGCGGATACTGATGAAGAAGAATTTGGCGAAGATACGAACTAATTTTGATCTTATTAGGCTTTCTTCTTCTTTGTTTCAAATCAACAAGTATCATTGGTAAGGTTTTTTACTATAAATTTTTTTTATTAATGGACATTGATATATTTATCTCTTTTCAGGTACACATATTCATGGTCAAGAGAGACCAAAGTTAAGACCAAATCGAACTGTGACCGAGGTGGACCGAGACCGGACGGAGACCGAGACCGAGACTTGGACCGAACAGTGGTGCCAAAAATTGACTGTGACCGGGACCGCCCCGCCCTAATTGGGCACAAAAGCATCGTAATTTTAAGGTGGGATAATTTTACCACTCGATGTACTTAAACCTAAGAACCCCCTAATATAAACTCCAACTTTCTATCTTGTCACATTTTTTTGTCTATCTACTAGCATCAAGTGGTTATAAAGAAAAAGAGAGAACATAAAGACCTAATTTTTGTATTATTTGATGTTAAAGCTTGTAGTGGAGGCAAAATTGTGCAGAGGATCATGATCAAGCAGGTTTAGTAGCACCTTGACTTAGGACTAGAGATAACTCTAAAATTTAAGTCACACAAAGACTATAAAAATGAGAATATATATTTCTATATAGTTGAATGTGGTGAAAAATATGATTGAATCCTTTCATGCATCATTTCTTGTATTTTGATTGAATTATGAGACTAACCTCATTTGACTTCTTGGAAGTGAAATAGTTGAATTCTCACATTTTATGAGTTATGAGGATCCAAGGACTTAGGTCAAGTTTTATAGGAACATGGATGTGAACTATGTAGAAGGAGAAGAAGAAAATGGGTCCACCTTTTTAGGAGATTGGTCAACATTTTCTACCTTTTTAGGAGGTTAGTCAAACTTTTTTCACATTTTTTAAGAGATCGTCAAGCCTTTCCACCTTTTTGGAAGTTGGTCAAGTTATTCCACCTTTTTAGGAGGTCAGCCACACTTTTCCACCTTTTTAGGAGGTTAATCAACCACCTTCCCAGGGCGGGCAACCCATTAAACCTTTTTAGGAGACTAGTCACTCCATTTCTCTTGGAAGTCAATGATAGTCAAAGTGGTTCTTTACAAGTCAAATGTGGTCAAAGGCATTCTTGAAGGGTCATAGAGGTCAAATTTCTCATATTTTACTTATTATTAATCAATTTAGATCTTTTTTATTTTTTCGGAAAGATCCATACTTATAGGAGGAGAGAGAGGTAAACCTACATCCTTAGGGAAGTGGTAAGGTTAGTACCTCTTAGAGAATGGTCAACCTACTCCCCTATGAGGTGAATGTGAGGCTTGCGTCCATAAAAGAGGTTCTCTCACCTCCTTAGGGAGTAGTTATGGTCATGGCATATTGACGAAGCATTTATGCGGTCATTAAAACACACAAATGTCGATCAAACAAAATTTATAATTCTGAACTCACAATAACAAAGATATAAAATCAAGTATATTGTAAAGATTGGGTCGATCCATAGAGAACACGCTTGACTTTGATCACATAGTTGACTTGGTCAAACTTAGGTTTAGTTGGGTATATTAAGAAATGAATTTATAAGCTTATTAATGGAAATGATAGAATTATATCAGAGAAGATATTTTAAGAATTTAGAAACTGATTTCACAAAGAAAAGTCAAAAGTTATTACAAAAATGACTTTGACTAGCAGTTGACTATCTAAAAATCAGATAATAAAAAGAGATTAAAATATTACAAAAATTATATATTCAGAAACTATAGAAAAAATGGAAATAATTGACATATAATTTGTGATTTTTCGACCAGAAATAGATTTATTATGATTTATTGAAAATTAAAGATCAGAAAAATCCCAAAATGAACACTTTGGATTAAATCATCAATTGACTAACCAAATGATATCCAAATCTTGCAATTGATATATTAATAGAAATATAACAACCAGAGGATTCCAAAGAGACCAAAATTGTCAAATTTCAATTTGTATTGTAAGAGTAATTGATCTTGCAAGTCAACACCCAAATTCAGATAGAAAATGAATAGTAGTTGGTCAAATGTCAAATTGAGGGGTCAAATGATGATGAAATTTTACAATTTTGCTATCCACAGAAAGCTGATGAAACAAGAAATCCAATGAAACCAAAATCAACCGATTTAGATTTCAGATTAGGGAGAAATCCTTGTTTCAAAATCAGTAAAATTCATGCCCAAATTTGGGCGAAATGAAGAACAAAATGATTTTAAAACAAAATTAACCTACCAAATCAAATCTAAATTACAATTATTCCAAGGAGTATGATCGAATCACACTACTAACCCGATTGACGTGAAGATTTAGCTTCAATTCACGCGGATTGAAGAGTATTAGATCAATTTCATCTTCGACGTGATTTTGGCATTCAAGGGGAGATTTTGATCAATCCTCGCATTGATTAGCGATTGATCCTGCCTCAATATGATCGCAATTGAGTCTAGAACGTAGGGAAATCATGATGAATTCAAGATATGCCTTTAAAATTGCTTAATTTCTTCACGATTAATCAAGAGTTAAGATACAAAGAGGGAAGAACACCGTTTTATAAGGAAATACCGCGCAAAAATTGCGGGACGTTCGATCGGACGAAGAGCAATCAATGGCTGAGATGACGCAAAATCCGTGGGCCTCGATGCCATGTCTTCCGACTTTTTTTTCGCCCGTCTGATCTTCATTGGAGAGTCTAGATGCATCCACGTGTCGCCCCACGATCGTTGATAGCGTGATTAAATGTTGAGCGTCCGATGTCACTTACACGATCAATGGTCCTCCTTTGCGCACGTGCTTTGACAGCGATCGGGTGGACCCAAGTCCACATGATCGACACGTCTTAGTTGACGTGTCTGCATCCGACGACCGTGATGCTGCCACGTATCCTGTAATTTACAAATTAAAAGGGAACATAGTCCCACACGGAAGAAATTAATGGAAATCGACAGGTATAAAAGGTTGGGCTCCCTTAAGCATTTGCATTACTGCCCCAAACTACTTACTTGGGCCCACTAACCTGTGGGGCCATCACCTGCCAGCCCGAAGACCCTCATGCCACGTAGGCGCCACTTAGGCGTCCATGTGGACTCGCGTGGCCCTGCCATGTGTCCATGCCATGTCAGCACTCGCATGGCGTTGCCACGAGGCCTTGCATGCCACGTCGCATCCGCATGGGTCCCACGTGCATTTTTGCCCTTTTTAATATAAAAAAGTCGAAATAAATTCCAGAAAAATCTAGAAAATTCAAAAATTCATATCTTTATAAATATAACTCCTTTTAAACTCAAATTTTCTCTCTTGGATTACAAATTTCTTCTCTTTAATATTATTCCACCTAAATATATAAATTCAAAAAAGAAAATGGGATGGATTGAAAATAATACTAAGTAATTATTTAAGAACTATCTTTTTTTTATCATCCAATCAATCATTTCTTGGAATTAATCCTTTTAATCATCTACTAAAGTAAAAAATAAGTCAAATAAATTGGTTAATTATAAATTATTTAATCTTGAAAAAGATCAAACATCAATAAAGTAAAGTAATTAACCCTAAATTAATGCAAAAAATATAAACTTTAGTGAAATGACATACCAATAGAGAAAATTCATAAAACTATGATAGCATGCATCATAATCACATAAAATAAGCATGAATATTAATCAAATAATATAATAATTTTAGTTAAATATGCATGTTATCACCTATAGATTTAATCTCCGCCATTCATTTGGTGGCACTCAAAAAGACTAAATCTCTACCATTAATTTAAAAGAGCATCTTAATCTAACATATAAAAGAAATTTTTTTTCCTTTTTTGTTAATTTTTGGCTCTCTCTTGGCATCAGGATTTCAAAAGGAAAAGGAGAGGATTATGCCCAAGCTTGGCATTTTTTGGTGTTCAAGTTTTTTGTGGAGGCAAGATCAAGCAAAGGATTGAGATCATAACGAGTCTAGCATCACCCGGTCGAGGACTGACATAAAAAACAAGGTTTGTGTGAGGATTTGGATATGATTTTCTCTTGTAATCCCCTCTATGGATAGTTTAAACCCCATTTATCTTTTTCTATTTTAGATTTTTTATCTTTTCTGCAAATAATCTCTCATCATTACCCGATTTCTTGATTACCCAATTTTTATATTTTTCACTATTCTTCCATCATCTTCCATTCCATCATTCTCATCTCTCCATTCCATTATTCTATTCTCAATCTTTTTCTCGTTATTTATCATAGAATAGAAATTTCTATCTATTTTTAATTTCATTCATATCATATTCCATTTCTTAGTCCTTTCACATTTATCTAAAACCCCTTCTACCATTTCTTTTCCCTATAGTAGTATCTCTACTCACCAAAAGCGCTAATCTCATTACATGGACTCCCTGAGGATTCGACTCTTACTTTACCATTACACAAAGTGAGGAATTATAAATATTTCTACATGATTTCAATTTAAAAGAATGATTAAAAATACCCCCCAAATTGAGTTTATCAACTAGCGTGGAAATAGGGTTTGTGTGAGGATTTTGATCAATTCTACTCCAAGATAGTGTATACATTATTTTCTTTTTAATCATTGCAACACAAGATCTCATACATCATTGTCAACTCATTGACTCTCACCACCGCCATTTTATCTTTCCCATCTCATTATTTCATCTTCCTCCTTTTTGTCTCTTCATCTCATTTTTGTACTCAATATTATTTTCATTAAAAGAATATAAAATTATATAATCACATTCCCCTATACACATTAAAATCCACACACATATCATGTTCCACCCTCTCATCTTCCATTAGAAGCATTCAATCTTATTTCCTAGGCTCCACGAGGATTCAACCTTCTAGCCTATATAAAGTGAGGAAACATAGAAACTTGTTTCATAAACTTGATTCACAATAGCAACTCAAGACATACCAAAATTGAGTTCATTAAGAGGCTTGTCGCCCCCTTCAAAAATAAATAATTCCCTATTTCCTTCCGAGGAGGGGGGAGGGGTGGGGTTGACATCCTCGTAAAAGATAACCTATGAAGTGTCTTAAATGTATTATGATAAGGGAGGGTATAAGAGAAAAAAAATAAAACAAATATTTAATGAAAGTTATTCTTGAAATAGTACATCTCTTTTAAAAAGTCATTAATTTTAAAGTTAGTCTTTGGACTTTTAAAAGAGACAAGAGAGCTGCATCTCTCTTTCATTGACTTCTATGTATATCTCTCTTCATACTTGTGTGCCAAAGCCAGCAAAATCTATTTTTCATAAAGAAAAAATTTATTACACATGAGGTACTTATTCATACACGTTTTAAAATATGCAAAAAAAGTTTTAAATTGGACACATCACATGGTCTACGTGGAATATGCATTGCCTTCTCTCTTCCACAAGGCTGTAGGTCCTTGAATTCCTCCAAAATTGAAGATCAAGAAATTTTGTACTTGAAAAAATTTTACAAGTTGTTGGCAAAACCAACTAAGTGCCAAAAATGCGAGGGCCATGGCAGCGGTGATGGTGAAGACAGGGATCATTGATAAAATTTATTTGAATCAATGTAGTTACTCAAATTCCCTCACCCGTGAAAGAAATCATTTGATAACATGCATTTTATACGTTAATTTGTTATTTTTATGATTTAAAAAGCATACTTCACATCATTATTATGCATGTTATCATGTTTTGATGAAATTTTTATATATCTCATATCGCGTTAAATTGTAGTCTATTTTATACATATTTGATGTTTGACCTTTTCCAAGGTCAAACAAGGATGATATAATTAAATGTGTATTGACGTTTTGATGTTTCGTGATTGTAGGCATGAATGAGGAACAACCAAGAATAAAGAGGACAAATGACTTCAATTGTAAAATTACCCTTTTGTCATTTTTATTTATTATTTCATGATATGATAACAAAGCAGACAAAAAGAGGACAAAATGACAAAAGTTCTTTCCAAAAAAGAGTTTTATACGAAAAGATATGAATGTTAAAAATTTAGGAGTTTTTCTATAATTTTCCCTATTATCTTGATTTTTTATGAATGCTATTGATTGTTCTAAATTTTTTTCCATTTTTAGATTTTTTAAGAATTTTTAAGAATTTTTTTTATAAAAAAAGTCTATTTGTGTGTGCTAACATGGCATTTTGATGTGACATTGCATACACTTGGTGCAAAGGCATGGCTCCACATGGTGCCATTAAGGAAAGTATTAGTGTTTAATTAATTTTTATTTTTGTTTCATTAGAGCTTAATGGGCTATGTATATACAACCCATCTTTGTTTTTTTTATTTTATCAGTGTAGGACTAAAATTTTTTCATAAGGACATGTGATAGGTCGTGGATCGTTGGATCTGGTAGACTTGGTTCAACAGATACCATCTTTCATTGGCGTGGTACGTGACTACTTAATAATTACCGAATGCAGTAGACCATGTGACTATTAGATCCTATGGCCCATATTCAGCCCAATATACTCGATTTTCTCTTTGTCCTATGATGAGACGAAACCACGAGGTCGTCGATTTCACACGGTCTTGTGTCAAAAATAAAGCCTAATTTACCAATTTAGGGAATTAAGAGAGAATTGAGGGGTATAATGGTAAATAAGGGTCAAATCCACAGGGAATTTAGGTATTTTCGAGATATCTTTTGGAATTTGGTCAAATTGGACGATGAATTGAGGTGAGAAATTAGGGAAAATGGTGGTTTTAGAAAGATAACTCAAAGATCTATCCGTGGAATCAAAAATCGCTCGATTTGGATTAGTAATCACGGAGAAATCAAAGATGGAAGTGGGACAAAATTTTCGGAATCGCGATGATTATAAACAGAAATTAAACTCTAAATTAAGCTAAATTAAGATCCTAAATTATAAATTAAAGTTACATGACGATAGATTAGAGAGAAAACATGATTTCTAACCCAAGATAACGATTGAATCGATCCAATTGATCGCCGGATCAATGGCTATTCATTCCACGATTTCAAACGTGATAATCGGAATTCAAGAGACAAATTCTCCTCGCACGATCGTCAAAATCTCTCTTATAAACACTCCGTGGACGCGGAATCTTGTCCAGAAGCGATTATAAGAGAGAGATTCAAGAGAAGATGCGTATAGATAGGTCAATTAGATCAAATCTCTCAAGAATACATAAAAACGACGAAGAACTCGTCGATTTATAGGGCGAATTGGGGAAAATCGTCCGATTGATGCGTTTAATCCGCATCAACGGCCGAGATTAAACGCATCAATTCGAAACGGTAAGAATAAGTCGTGGCCATCAGATCTTCTTTGGACGCTCCAGATTGATCGGATGATATGCGTTTAAAACGCATCAAAAACGGCTCGTCAGATCGCGATCCGACGGTCACGATGCGTTTCGGCGCGTTAAATCGTGACCGTCATAACTCCTTATTAATGCGCACGTGTCTTTGATCGTGATCGGTGGTCCACGCACCACGTGATCGACGCGTGCGATGCCACCACGTCGCAAGAGATCTGACCGTTATAACTCCTCTAATCAAACACGTGCGTTGATCTTTATCTGTGGATCGCGCGTCCATTTGATCGGCGCGTGAGATTGACGCGTCCGCGAGATCCAGCGCTCCTCGTCGCGCCACGTCACCTGCAATTAAAACAGTGTGGGACTTTAGTCCCACACGGAAAAGATAAGTGAAATCCATTGGGTTTATAAAGCCCAACGGATATAGAGGTTCGAATACCTCTTCCGTTTAGGAAGGGCTGAAAACCTCTTATATATAAGATAAATAAATAAATATATATATGTGCGCCACGTAGGCGTTGCGCGGGTCCGCGTGGCTCTGCCACGTGGCCTTGCGTGCCACGTCGCACCCGCGTGGGACCCGCGCGCTTTTTATATTTTTTATATTTATTTAAACGTTTTTAAATAGAAAATAAAATCGGAAAATTTAGAAAAAATCCCTAAAAATTGTAAAAATCATATCTTTTAAAATACAACTCCAAATTAATCCAAATTTCTTTCATTTGATCTGAAATTTAATTATCTATCATTCTAAAAATTCAAAATATTTAAATAACAAGAGATTTAATTTATATTTCAAAAATACATTCATTTTTATAAAAGATTTTAACTTTAGAAAATTAAATGAATGTTCATAAAAATGATTTCTCTTATTATTTAACTTTAAAAACCACTTATAATCTCAAATAAAGATAGGTTATAAAATCATTTATCCTTAATTTATCATAATTAACCCCAATTTAGTGCATTTTGAGATTATAACATAAATATGCGTAGAATGATAGAAATGCACTCAAAGTATGATAACATGCACATAAATGTAATGTTTTATGCCTTAAATTGCATTAATAATCATATTTTATCATGTTAAGATTGTGTGTTATCATCATAGCCGAAAATTTGTTGACGAATTATGGCGCAATTTTGTACAATAAGTGATAACATGCAACTTATACTTATAATTACATGATTATTAATACAAATAAAGGCATAAAACATTCAATTCTTATACTTTTTATCATACTTTGAGTGCATATTCATCATTCTATGTAATTTATTTCAAAAATCTCAAAATGCATCATTTTAAGAGATAATCATGTCTAAATTAAAATTGAATTTCTAAAATAGATTATTCCCATTTACACTTCAGATTTTTCTTGAGTTTTAAATACAAATAATAAGAGAAAATATTTTCATACATATTCATCTATTTTTCTAGGCTTATTTTTAAAGGAAGATGAGTGCATTTTGAGTTAAAAATTTATTCTTTTGCAATTTCTTAAATTCAATTTCATAGAATGATAAGAGTTACGTTTATAAAATTTCATGGATTAAAAAGTAGTTACATTTTAAAAGGTCTAAATTTTATAAGTTTTTAGGGATTTTTCTAAATTTTTTTACAATTTATATTAAATTTATTTTAATTAAAAATATTAAGAATTGGTTTTTAAGTGCGTGTGTTGACCTAGCCAATGACGTGGCATGCACGCTTACGTGTCATCACATGGTGCATGCATGATACACGCTTAACACACGGATCATTAGTGATTAAATGCCCCTTAAGGGCATAACCTAACTGACGGATCAAATCGATGTGGTCATCAATTGCACACCGA
Organism: Lemna minuta; assembly: GCA_024174645.1. Classification (NCBI taxonomy): domain Eukaryota; kingdom Viridiplantae; phylum Streptophyta; class Magnoliopsida; order Alismatales; family Araceae; genus Lemna; species Lemna minuta. Next base: position 16,716,485 of record CM044111.1, read on the forward strand.
TTCGTGTTAAAATGAAGTCTAAACTTACCAATTTAATGAAAATAACTCAAATTGAGGGGTATAACGGTAAATATGGGTCGAATCCACATGGAAGTAGGGAAATTTTAAATGATCTCTTCGAATTTAATAAAATCGAACGATGAATCGACAATAGAAATTGGAGAAAATGGTATTTTATGAAATAGAACTTCAAGAAGATTCCACGAAATAAAAAATCATTAAATTTGACTTTGAGTTCGTGGAGAAATTGAAGATCGAAGTGAGGGTATTTTTCCGAAATCGTTAAGAGCGAAATTAACGAAAATAAACTTAAAATTACTCAAATTAACGATTCTAAAATGAAATTAAACGGTAAGAGATGATAGATTAGGATAAAACACGATCCCTAACCCATGATTGTGATCGAATTGATCCAATTTATCGCCGGAATCAAGGCTTTTCATAAAAAATCTGAAAATCGCGATCGTGGAGTTGAAGCGTCAATTTCTTCCTTGTCGATCATCCAAATCTTGATCTTAAGCACTCCGTGGATGTAGAAATGAGTCTAAAAGAGATTTGCACCAAGAGATTCAAGAGATTTGGTGTCTAAATAGTTCAATTTGATTGAATTGCTCTCAAATGCTTTAAAAATACAAAGAACATCTCAATTTATAGGACATTTGGGCGTAAACGTCCGATTAAACTGATCAATGGTTATGATGAAACTCATGATCGTGAATTGTTACCGTTAAGTCGTGACCTTCCGACCGCGATCGGACGCTCGAGATGAAGCCATGTCGTTGTGCGTTATAAAACGCCTTGAAACGCACACTGTCGGATCACGATCAGACACATCGATGCGTTTTCCGTGATTTTAATCTTGACTGTTATAACTCTTGCAATCAACGGTCGAGATTAAGACGATCCGGTAAACCCGATTTAACCACGTGTCCCATTGATTTAAGTGAAGATCAACGGTTGATATTTCACGTGCAATCGGACGCTCCTCACGATGCCACGTCGCCTCCTCATCGCGATTTGATTAGACGGCTCTGATCGCGCCTCGTCACCTGTACGCTTAAAATAAATTGAAAAATCAATTTTAAATTAGAAAAATTGATTTTCCATTCTGGAAAATCCTTAGAAAGTCATTAAAAATTCAGAAAAATTCTGGAAAAATGCCTAAAAATTAGAAAATTCATAACTTTCAAAATATAACTCCAAATTAATCCAAAATTCTTTCATTTTATCATAAATTTAATTAGCTATCATTCTAAAAAGTCAAATTTAATAAATAACAAGAGAATACATTTCTATTTCAAAAATACATTCATTTCTTTAAGATTTAAACTTTATAAAATTAAATGAATGTTTATAAAAATGATTTCTCTCATTATTTAACTTTAAAAACTACTTATAATCTCATGTAAAGATGGGTTATAAAATTATTTATCTTTAATTCATCATAATTAACCCTAAATTAAAGAATTTTGAGATTATAATGACTTTTTCCTAGAATGATAGATAAATGCTCATAAATATGATAACATGCATAGAAATGAAATCTTTTATGCCTTAATATGCATTAATAATCATGTTTTATCATGTCTAATTAGCATGTTATCACTAACCACTTAGTCTACTTTGTTATTTATGTGTGAAAATCTCCTTGATTTATGTAACGTGGGAATATTTTATTTGTAGGTGATGGTGGTGTGCTTAAGAGCGTTTGATCGGTGGGAAGAAAGAAAATTTAATCTTAGCCCTTCACTTTTACTTAAGTGAAGGGGGGTATGCAGCAGCATCTGACTAGGTGTCGACTTGTTCTATTAAACGGATAAATCATGGGCGTTGATTTAAGGAGGTCTAGCAGTCAAGATTTGAAGTGCTAGTCTAAATCTGAAGCATCGAATCACAATCAGATGGATGAGATTAGGTGACGCTCTCTCTTTACACGAGTAAGTGGTGCGATTGGGACACTCTAATGAAGATGTGATAGTCGTGACAAACCATAACAATTCACCTCTTAAGATTCTATCCCGACTATTGATCTCATCAAGGAGAAGATCCAACGGTCACACCCAATTTCGATATGTTATAAATTCTCTCTCTTTGAACAATGCATGCATTCTTGGATTTTTGATTAATCGAACCTTATAGACACCACAATCCTTGAATCTCTTATTTTGATCCTCTTCTCGTCTCAATTATTTGTCAAGAGTATTTGAAATCAAGATTTTGTCAAGAGAGAAGGAATAATTAACCGCTTGAATTCTGAATTTTTATTTTTCAAAACTCAGAAGGAAAAGCCTTGATCCAACAATTGATTAGATCATTTAGAGTGCAACTTTGGGTTATATTAAAAGTTTTATTTCTAGTATTTTTTCTTATAACATTCAATTTTAATTTTGATGGGTATATTAGTTTAGTTTTATGTAATTTCATCATTTTCTCTGTCTTTGCGATCTATTTTTCTCTCCTCACTTTGCTTTTTGATTTCTTCATAGATATAAGTCTAAATCATGTGATTTTTTATTCTATGGATTTATCTCTAAGTTCTCTTTTTAAAAATAATAGTTTCCCTAAATTTTACCTAAATTCAACATCTAATTTGATCAAAATTTAAAGATATTTCAAGAAATATTCCTAATTCTCCATGGATTTGACCCTTACTCTCCATTATTCTAAATAATTCATAATTAAATCACAATTCCAATGAATTTGGAAATTTTTTTATGTGTGGACACATGTTTTCAACAACCGCATGCTCTTGCTTCATCATTCAGCACTTATGAAAGACAATCCAATCATTCAAATCTAATATGCTATTTCTCTCTCTTCCAACAAATCACAACAAGGAATATGGTGCAACTTGGTGGCTCTTGATCAAAGATTTGACTAAATTGAACGATTGTAATCAAATCAAATAATTTTTTTAAAAAGAATATCAGATTAGGTTTAATCTCAATTAGGTGGACATAATATGTAGTATTGTGGATCAGCAATCATTTAATCCCATTTAGTAATTCAATTATGTTAAATGAGGGGATTAAGATATTTATTTATATGTGTGGAGGTTATTTACGTGTAGAGGTGATTAAATCATTTAATAATCAATAATGGGCTAACTAATTATGCTTCAGAGGCTTAAGCTCTCCTCTACTCATTATAAATATGAGGCCATCGTCCACTTGAGTTACCCATGTTCATAACCCTCTAGGAGGATTCTCATTTCTCCTAGAGATCAAGTGGTTGGCTTGGGGATATTCAAGTGATCACTCTCCTCTGTAGAATCTAGAGATGAAAAGTCAAGTGATGAACTCAAGTATGAATTTATTTAAGTTTATGTTTCTAATTATCCTAATAAATTATAGATGCAAACTAAAGTTTCAACAAATCAATTGTTAAAAATGCTTCAAATTGAGGTCATGATATCTCGTAATCCTGATTTAAAATCTGAGGTAAAAAAGTTAGGGTTTTTAAGGTTCTATTATATACTTTTAGCATAAGCAGCGTTGATGGTTATCAAGATGGCGGCGGCGGTGTCTATTTTGAGAATTTATTAAAGCTTTTCTTTTTAACTTTTTTAACTACCCGATAAAGATCGACTAATGTGCGGTCGAGATATTCAAAGAATAGTCGAGTCGATTTCACTTTTTGTTGAAATCGAAATACACTCAATCGTCAACACTGAACCCTGGGTCGCGTCGAGTATGGCTCCTTCGTACCCCGCCTGGGCCCGTAACCGAACCCGACACTGATCGCGCCGATCCCGACTCTCCATTATAGCTTTCCCGCTTCCTTCTCGATTCCGTACTCATCGTTTCGCGGCCGCCCCGTCGCCTCGTCGAAAACTTTTGAGGATGTGATGGGAAATGGCGGCAAGCGAACGTATCGGAGTTTGTACGGGCGTGTTCCTAAAATTGCAACCTTTCCCGTGGATCTCAAAACTTTAAGCCCTAATTTTCAGCGAGGAAGACCGGAATATACGTAATAAGTTTGAATTTGTTTCGAGAAATCACCCCGTCCGGTTTGCTCATTTCCCGCACGTAGCGCGAAACCGGAGGAGGTCGGCAAGAGAGGGCCATGGGTCCGATTCGCAGATATAACGGTAGTTCCAGAACGGCTGACCGGAGTGCCCACCAATTTTCCGAGAGGTTGACTTTTGCCTTTTCGATTCTCTTTTCTTCTCAATAGAGCTTCTCAAAGTGATGAATTCTTCTCACTGAGGTCTACCATGCTTATGTTATTGCTTCAGGCAGCGGAAGCTTGCAGCACAGAGGAAAGCTCTGCCTATCGCATCCGGTATGGCTGCAGAAGAAAATAAAACTTCTCTTATTTGTGTATCATGTATATTTTCTATATGTCTCGGTCTTCATGAACCAAAACCAGGCGTTCAGATTTTCTACTAGAACAAAACCAAAACCAGGCATTCAGACGCTCAATATTTTACTGCATTTTGTCTCTTTTTTGTGTGGATTAGAAAAAATTGTCTTCTATTGGATTGAACAAGCATCAGTTTCTTATCGTCTGTCAAAGCTGGAACGGTCCTTTACCATTTTCTCCTAAACTTTTTTTAACTTGAAGTTTTATATGGAATTGCTCCTTAGATTAGTTAATTATGTTATGAGTAACAAATGGATTCTGTCCATCTGAAATTTTTGAGATTGATTCTTTTCTCATTGGTGTTCCAGTTGCAAAAAGGATTGTTGAGGAAGTGAAGAAAAATGATACTCTTATCATCGTTGGCGAAACTGGGAGTGGGAAGACAACACGTATGTACTTTTACATCTTTTCTTAGATATTGAAAAATTGATTGGTTTATGTTTAGTTTCTCAGTTCGATTTCTTTTTCTTTTTAAAATTTGCATATATTTCGTCAGTTTGACGATGACAGTTGGCCTAGCAGTGCACATTATAATTCTGAAGAAGTAAGCTCTGTATTTTCTTCTGAGGCTTTGTAAAGTGAGATCTCTAAGAACTCGAGTAAGAGGTTAGTCAGAGCATAAATGTTTGCATTAAGTAATTGAGAATAATAATTAAAGGGTAATATTCTGAGTGGGTGGATGAATCTTTGAAATTTTTGGAGCGGAACATAGATAGGCAAAATCAAGAACAGAATTGGACCCGGCCAAATGGAACTTGCTTCATCAAAATGGGAAATATGGTTTTAGAGATATTTCTGCCTCTCCTCAATTGTCAAAGATCTAAGCAGTTGTAAAAATTGCACGTTGCTTTTATTTATGGTGGTTACCCTATGCACGGAAACCTTTGATGAATCCAGTAAAGAACTACAGGAGACGCAACAAGAGGAAGGGATAGCCTATAGAAATGAATTGGGGGAAAATGAATCTTTGAGGGGGGAAGGGACAAAACACTCGTTTGGTTCATAGGATAAGATGCGGGGTTTTGAGGGGAAGGGATAAAAAGGATGCATGAGAGCTCTGGTGATGGCATCCTCCATTGGTTTCCTCTTATCTCTCCTCTCCATCCCTCTCCCTCCCTCGCTCTCCCATTCTCTTTTCTGTGTTCGCATTCTTCTTCTCTCTGTGCTGCTCCTCTGTTTCCATTGGTGAGCATTCTTTGATTTTTGATATCTTTGCAAATTTTAGGTCAATGACATAGGTTTGTTGTTTGTACTTGATAGTATGTTTGTTTTTTGAGTGATGAGGTCTTCAGGAAGAGGATTTCATCTATTAGAAGGTATGGGGGCTTGCTTTTTTTTTTTTTCTTCAAAGACAAAAGGAAGCTCACCAGAGCTCGATGAATTCCCCGATACTATTAACATATTTACGGTTAATTACAATGTTAACCGTGCTGGCCACTCCCCCACCTTACAAGCCCCTCAGCATCAACTTGAGACGAAGTCCCTAACATCATGGTTTACTTTGTTTGCTGAGACTGCCCTCTCCTTGAATACAACCTCATTATAATGCAACTAGATTGCCAATAGCGCTGTGAAGATCCTTCCCCACTCTGCCTACTTCTTGAATAGTCCACCCAGGAGAGAGTCCCAAAAAGTTTTGTCTGAGGTGACATCCACGCCTGGGATATTTTGCTTGGTCCAAATCTCTTGTGTGAAAGGGCATTTAAAAAAAAGGTGGGAGCAATCTTCCTCCCCTCATGTGTATATAATACACTCTGTTGAGGTGTCTGGGAACATTTTCTTCTTGAGGAGCAGCCTACCAAAAATCTGCACCTTTAATGGAGCTTTCCGCTTCAAGAGGATTCTACACGTGTCGATGGTTGCTGGATCTTCTGTGCTCTTGCTGTCTATGATCTTCGTGTAAACTCCCCAAACAGAGAGAAAGAGGTCCCTCGCCCTCTCAGTTGTCTTATATCCCGCTCAATGAATTCAGATGCGATACGGACATGTGCACGCCCAGAAAATCCTCTGCCCTTTGGTCTAACAAAATCCCCTTCAAAATGGGATTTCACGTGCCCTCCCAACAATCCCTAGCTATGGCTTAATGTCCTCTCGCTGGGGCAAACAATTGAGGGAACTACTCTTGTAATGTTCCCCCAATGGACCAGTTATCCAACCAATAACAAAATAGGGAGCCATTCCCCAGCTTGGCAAAAAATTGTTCATGAACTATCTGGAAAACTTGTCTCAGATCCTGCCAGAATGCGTGTGCCTCACAAATTTGCACCACGCATCTCTCCAATCAGGCACATGCCATGATTGCCTTTCAATACCTCTATAGCTAGATCCTTCTCAGGACTCATAATCCTGCCTTCCCGTCTTGTCAGGAGTGCCAGATTCGTACTTCCCAGACGCAATACCCCCAGTACTCCTTAGTTGAGACGCCTAAAAACCACGTCCCCCTGCCTTCCTTTGCCCTGATCCTCTCTAGAGAAACCTCTTCATCAAGCCCTCCTGCCACTTACTAACGCCATGGTAAACTAAAAACGAACAAGTTGAAGATAGAAATTGTAAAAAACACTTATCACGAGAGGCCTTGCTTTTGTTTGAAGACAGTTCTGCAATATGCCTCTCCTTGGTAAGACCTCTTCAGGTGGTCGATTGGTTCTCGCTGCTGTACTAGCGCATGGGCCATCCTGCTTTTAAACTTGTGAAAGTTTATTTTCCTTCAACTTTTTATTGAATCTATGCCACCTTGATATAATATCTAATCATGTTTGCATTCTTTTGATTGCATTCATAGTGATATGTGGGGCCATGTCCAGCCTATCAAGATACAGATGCTTTGTGGTGTTTATTGACGATTGTACTCATTTCAGGTGGTTATATCTGTTGAAATCTACATTGGAAATCACACCAGTGATTATGTAATTTTTTCACATGACCGATGACCAGTATGGAGTGAGAATCAAATGCTTGCAATCTGATCACGCCATTACATATTTCAATCTCTACAGTGAACTTCTATTTTTCCCAGAGAGGCATTTTATGAATCATCACATGTCAACCCATCTCAGCAGAATGGGCTGGCTGAGAGAAGAACCGGTGACAATCTGACAGCTGTAAACATGTCAAAAAGTTATTGAGGATAAGAAATTATAATAGCTACTTTTAGAGTTCTTGACTCCTGCGAAGATAATCAGGAATCCAATTCCAATCTCTTAGATGCCATCAGTGTATCCAGGGGCCAGGTTGATGACCAACTAGGCAAAGACTGACGTCTTTGCATGTATAGCTTATGTTCATGTACAGTTGGAGAAATGGAACCCAAGAGCATATGTTCAGTGTACTTTTGTTTGTTATTCCAACACCTAGAAAGGGCACATGATCTATAATTGTGAGTCTAGAAATTCTTCATCTCAGCTGATTTTATATTTAATGAACAATAAAAGCATTCAAGGTATTATCTGAAGTCCCGTTGACTCTATTGGATGTACTCCAATAGAGAACTCACTTCCAGGTTCCTACCATAAGACAATTACTGTAAAATAGTGCATACACCATAGGAGGAAACTTCATCAGGATAAGAACTGCTCAACAAAGAGATAGAGCCAGCCAAAGTACTTCAAGAAGTTACTGAAGGTAATCAGCAAATGTATTAGGAAAGGCCTCAAACTCAAGGCACAATAGAAGGTACTGATGGTGGCTATGTTGCTGATCTGAATGCCCCATTGCTCTGTGCAAGTGTGTGAGGAGTTTCATGAACAGACCTAGGTATCCTCTCATAAATGATGTTTCCTATGATAGGCTTTGGGTACATTACAGAAATTTTTAGAGTACTCTGAATAGTACATTTGTCCCAAGGAACTTGGAAGAGGCTCTTAGGAGCAGGAGACGGGAGTGCAGGAGAGGAGTCAGTTATGATATTAGATCTGATTCACTTGGGAAATAGGTGGTGGTATTCCCCCAAGTTCAATGCATTTATATCCTTTGTGGGTATTCGAATATCCAACAAACACACATCTTAGGTCTCTAGGAGATAATTAATTTGTTTGAATTGGATGTGAGTGAACATAACATTCACATCCAAAATTTTTTTGGGATTAACTAATTGTTGGGCTTTACTGAGGGAAATTCTAAAGAAAGAACCTGAATAGGTGACTATCCTTGTAGAACTTTAGTTGCTGTCCATTAATAAGGCAAGTAGCTGTAAGCATAACCTCTCCTCAAATAAATATCGGAGGTTGGCCTTAAAGTAAAAGAGCTTGCCCTTTTTCTTGAACTAATCCAATCCTTTGTTATGCTACCCCATTCTGTTGAGGAGTATATGCACACGAAGTTTCGCGGATTATCCATAATTCAGTAAACTAAGGTTGCAAAAGTTTTTTGCATTATCTGTTCTAAATATTTTTACCCTTTTCTCAAATTGACATTCAATCATTTGAGAGAGCGCCTTTAACTTTGAACCTACTTAATGATTTGTTTTTGAGTAAAAATATCCAGCTAAACCTTCTGAAATCATCCACACATATTGGAAACCACAGACCTCCGTGGGTGTCTAGTGAGGGCGCAGGCCCCCATATTTTTCACAAGGGATTTAGTTAAATGAGTTATTATATCGTACAGAGGACTCTGTACGATATAAGTACTTGCTGTGTTTTGCTCTTTCACACACTTCACACACAAGATTATCATCTTTAATCCCCTTGAGAATTTTTGGAAACATAAATCTTAAAGTTTGAAAAGAGGGATGTCCAATAATACAAAAGAGGATTTTTTTTTTCTTTTCAATAAGAAAAATAATAATACAAAAGAGGAGGCATGCCTTTTCCTCAGCTGTGCTCCCCCTTGAGACAATAGCGGCATACATGTTGTCAGTTTTTCTCATATCTTACTCCTTGTTCTCAAGTGCCAGTTGGTAGTATAACTCTTCGTGGACTCTACAAGTCCCAGTCTTTGACGCCTGCACCTTATCACATAGAAATGCAATAATTCCATCAAATTTGATCTTATCGCGAATTCGATCCTATATGGAATTTTCTCTTGTTAAAATTACAAAATTGGTTTTCTTGGAAACCTAAGTTACAGGATCCTCAATTTGCTCATTAATTTCTGATTTTCTTTTACCCTGGACTCATTTTTTTTCTCTTGGGCAGAGTTGCCTCAGTATTTATTCGAAGCTGGATTCTGCAGTGACGGGAAAATCATTGGAATCACCCAACCCCGTCGCGTTGCAGCTGTGTCTGTGGCCAAACGTGTTGCGGAAGAATGTGGAGTCCAACTGGGCCAAAAAGTTGGCTACTCTATTCGCTTTGATGACGTCTCATCCACCTCAACAAAAATTAAGTTCATGACTGATGGATTGCTGTTAAGGTAACTTTTGTGAAATTATTTACTGTGGTTGTGAAAAAGTTTCATCTCAAAATTATCTATGATTGCAGATTCATAAATTTGGATGAGAGTATATGAATTTTGATGTAAAAGCACAGTCGTTAACATTTTCTCTCTTTTGCATTTTCAGGGAAGCCTTGTTAGACCCTTTACTATCAAGATATTGTGTGATAATTATTGATGAAGCTCATGAACGAACAGTTCATACTGATGTATTACTGGGACTATTAAAAGGCATTCAAAATGTCAGATCAAACGTTGGTGTGGGATCAAATTTAATGACTTGTCGAGGGAAAAAGCTCTCTCCTTTGAAATTGGTTATTATGTCCGCCAGTTTGGATGCCAGAAGTTTTTCAAAGTATTTTGGTGGCACGAAAGCTGTTCATGTCCTAGGGAGATTATATCCCGTGGAAATACTCTACACGTATCATCCTGAGCCCGATTACGTGGATGCTGCATTGATTACAATCTTCCAGGTTATTATCTCATTTCTAAAGGCGTATAATTAAAAATATCTGCAGTGGTCGGCTTATTTGTGAATATATTGGTTTAAATCCCGGAATGATTTCATTTGTGATATCTGTGCACTTCTCTGAACCTAACTTATGATGTGATAGCTAGATTTGATTCGGTTGTGTACTGACCATTGCCAATAGACAAAGAACGTAGATTTGTTTGTTTGACATCATTCTTACCAAAAAAGAAACATTTTTTTGTCAGATTCATTTGAATGAAAGTGCTGGAGATGTCCTTGTCTTTCTGACGGGACAAGAAGAGATTGAATTCGTTGAACGCCGCCTAAAGGAGAGTACAAATCAGCTGCCAGACGACAAGAGAAATCTTGTCATCGTCCCTATTTACTCGTCTTTACCATCAGAACAGCAGATGAAGGTTTTTAAGCCGGCTCCCCCAGGTTTTCGCAAGGTGATCAACTTCAGCTTACCCATTCACCATCTCAAATAACTGAACATAATTTGAAGTTCGATTCTGGATGAGGCATATGCATTGCCTGGAAATTTCTCTTCACGTGATTACTAAGTTCACTGCTAATCATAAATGTAGGTCATATTGGCGACCAATGTAGCCGAAACATCGGTGACGATCCCCGGAATAAAGTATGTGGTGGATCCGGGATTGGTGAAGGTCCGATCTTACAATCCTGTCACCGGTGTAGAATCGCTTATTGTCATCCCAACATCAAAAGCTCAGGCTCTTCAGAGGAGGTATACATCTATGTATCTAATACGAGACTGCTGACAGATCGACACGGGTCGCCTATCAATATGTTTTCAACTCAAAACAAAGTAGGCGCCTAACCTCACCCCTTACCTACATTGGGTTCACATTCAAATGCAGTGGGCGTGCTGGACGCGAGGGACCCGGCAAGTGCTTTAGATTGTACCCTGAGAACGAGTTCTGGAAGCTGAAAGACTCCATCATTCCAGAAATCAAGAGATGCAACATGGCAAATGTTGTTCTTCAACTCAGGGCCTTGGGCATCAAGGACATTCTTGGATTTGATTTCATCGATAAACCTCCTAGGCGAGTTATCCTCGTTATTAATCTTCTTTATTCGTCCTACTCAGACACTTCAACTGTACTTGACTGTGTTTTTCAGGATGGCAGTTGTGAAGTCGCTGGAGCAGTTGCTCTTGCTCGGCGCGTTGACAGAAGATTTCGAATTGTCAGATCCGGTGGGCCATCAGATGGCCAAGATACCTCTGGATCCTCTCTACTCAAAGGCGCTGATTTTGGCCAAGGACTTCAGTTGCCTGGAAGAGATGCTGATAGTTGTCGCCATGCTTTCGGTGGAATCCATCTTCTTCATTCCCCTCGAGAAGATGGAAAAGGTGATATAATCGGAGCATCATCGTCAATTATCATTTCTCTCTTCTCATCAAAATGATAATGATATCTGGAGTGACTTTCTCAGGCGAAAGCAGCGGTGAGATGCTTCTCGAGCACGGAGGGGGACCACGCCACCCTGGTCAACGTCTACCGAGCCGCCAAAGAGGCCTCAGAGAAGAGCCGGGCTGCTTTTGGCCATGATGAGAAGAGAGCGGACAAGAACCTCAGCAAATGGTGCAAGGAGAACTTCATCAACAAACGCTCCTTGAAGCACGCGCGCGACATCCATAGGTTCTGGCGGGCTGGTTCTATCATGTTTCTTCCTCGTGGACTGTTTGTCTAATTATGCTCCGTTTTCATCCTCCAGTCAAATCGAAGGACACGTGAAGCAGATGGGGTTCATCGTAACATCGTGCGGGGACGGCAGGGAGCAATTCCGTCGCTGCCTAGCCGCCTCTTTCTTCCTCAACGTCGCCTTGAAGCAGCCCGACGGTACCTTCAGGTACGCGTACCGGAACCTCTCTCTCTCTCTCTCTCTTCTATCTCTCTCCGTAGTGTTTCTAATAAGACAGTGACGGGGCAGGGCTCTGGGGAGCAACCAGACGGTGCGGATTCATCCCTCATCGGTGCTCTTCCGTTCGACGGCAGAGTGCGTCGTCTTCAACGACCTGGTGCGCACTAATCAGAACTACATCCGCAACGTCAGCACCGTGGATCCTCTCTGGCTGCCTGAGCTCGCTCCACGTTACTTCTCCCTCAGACTGCAGCAACAAGAACACTGATCTTCCTGATCGGCGTTCATAATTTTTTCGGCGAAAACGTTAATCATTATTATAATGGGTCTATGGAGGAAGGTGATAGGAGGAAGAGTGCAAAGAGAGAGATGGGGGACGAGTGCCGGGGGCCGGAAGCTAGCCTTCTGGAACTAGGACAAACGGGACACTGACAAGGGCGGACGTAGGTCAGAAGCACGGACATCGATTCCCTCACCGACGGCGTCGACACCTGGAGGAGCAGGAGGGCGATGAATCACCTTGGCTTCAAATAGGTAGGTGTGGCGATGATACAATTCCGGTAGGGAACGAAATTGAGGGTCGACGTCCCTGCTGATATCCACTGAAATAGTAAGCTCCCCCCAGAAATAAATCAAATGCATAAAATGATGTCTACTTTTGAAACCTCTTATACTAAAAATAAATAATTAAATTCAACGATTATTATTCTTAAAAGAAAAGTGTGACTTACTACAATATTTTTGTTTTAAATACTACCCTAGATTAAATCTTATTATAACTAACATAAATATTCAAGATTCAAAATAAACCTGAGAAAATGTCTAGTTTGCCAACAATGAAAATAATCCTAGCATTTAATTTTGTCGATAAACCTTGATTGGGTGATTGATTGAACACAAAGAAATGGACACAAGTTTCAAAACATCGTAGTTTTACTAAAATTGGTTTAACAATGTTTGTTATTAATTACCCAATCGATGAATTAGTTCAATAGTAATAGTTAATTTTTCTAATTTGAATTTAGGATTTTGATTATATGCTCAACTCACAATTCTCTTTGTACAAGCTTTTGTCCCGGTTGGGCGACCCAAGAAAAATGATCATGTATATCCATACTTGAAAATCTTTGTGTTCACAGAAGTAATCTATGTCGCGTGCACGCACAATTGACCAACTCAACTCTTGAGACATCCTCACAACTTGACAAATGCCCATGGGTCAACTGCCATAGATCTACTCCCTTTGGGTTGATTGGCTTATCTGAAGTTGACTAGCTTCAATCACTATCCACGTTTTCTTCAAGAGAATCCACTATGCATCTAATACTAACTCAGTAGATTCCATCCCCTTTTACCCTCACTAGTAAGTATAACTCGCCTAAAGTCTATCCTTATCCAAGAGTAAGCTCGACTCGCCCAAGAGTCCTTCACTTACTCATGAGAGAGCCCGACTCGCCGAGAGTCCTCCACTTATTCACGAGTAAGCCTAACTCACCAAAAGTCCTCCACTTACCCCTAGAGTAAGCTTGCATCATGAAGA
>CM044111.1:16730621-16884966 GCA_024174645.1 Lemna minuta
CTCGCCACGTCAGCACCTACAGGTAATCAAACCCCCTTTTTCGCGATTTTTGTTAATAGAAAAATACCTAAAAAATAAATAAAAATCAAATAAAATTCGGAAAAGGGCATAAAACTTCAGAAATTCATAATTTAAAATATACAACTCCTTTTTAATCCAAATTTTCTCCATTGGATCACAAATTCTTTTCTTTTTAATATCATGTCATTTAAAATATATTTAGAAAGAATAAATCAAGATGACTTATAATTTACTTAAATGATTTCTCATTAAACATTTTAAATCATAAATTCATAATAAAATCATCCTTCCAAACATTTACTAAAGTCAAAACTCATTCAATAACATAGATTAACTTCTATTAATTTAATCAAAATATTAATCATCTATTAAGCATGAAATTATCCCTAATTTATGCATAAATATCAACTTTAGTGAAATGACATGCCAATGGAGAAAATTCCTAAAAAGTATGATAACATGCATTATATTCACAAAAAATAAGCATGAATATGAGTTAATTAAGATAAGAATTCAAGTTATAAATGCATGTTATCATTGACTTGGTCAAACTTAGGTTTAATTAGGGATTTTAAGAAATAAAAGTAATATATAATTAATGGAAACGATATAAATATATCAGAGAATATATTTTAAGAATTTTAGAAAATGATTTCACGAAGAAAAGTCAAAAGTCAAGGTAAAAATTTTACCTTGACTAGATGTTGACTTTTTGTAAAATCAGAGAAGAAAAAGGAGGTAAAATATTATGAAAATTATATTTTCAGAAACTAGAGAGAAAATGAAAATTTTTTTATATAATTCGTGATTTTTAGACAATAATTGGATTTATTATGATTTATTAAAAACCAATGATCAGAATAATCCTGAAATGAACACTTCGGTCAAAATCATCAAATTGACTAACCAAATGATATCTAAATAAAAAACTCACATCTAGAAAGCTAATGATTTGAGGATTCCATAGAGACCAAAATTATCGAATTTCACCTTGTATTTTAAAATTAATGGCCCTCGCAAGTCAATGCCCAAATTCGGATTCAAAATGAACAATCATTGGTCAAGCGTCAAATTTGAGGGTCAAATGTTAATAAAATTTTACGAATTAGATATCCACGGAAAGCTGATGAAAAAAGGAATCCAATGAAACAAAATCAAACGATTTGGACTCAAGATCAGGGAGAAATCCTTGTTTCAAAATCAGCAAAAATCCGCACCCAAATTTGGGCGAAACGATGGAAATTTCCATTTCTAAACTAAAATTAACTATCTAAATCTAATCTAAACTACATAAATTGCAAGGATTACGATCGAATCACACTACTAACCCTATTGGCATGAAGATTAGGCTTCAAACCGCTTCGATTGAAGTGTATGATAACATGTTATTTATACATGAATTTACATGATTATTAATGCAAATAAAAGCATTAATTGTTCTAAGTGTATGCATGTTATCATATTTTAAGTATATTTCTATCATTTTGTATAATTTCATGTTATGATCTAAAACTACATCAATTTATGGATTATTATACATAATTAAACGATATGATTTTAATCCTAATTATTTTTGAGATCATAAGTATGTTTTCATGATTAAATGATAAGAGAAATGATGCTTATTAACATTCATGTACTTTTATAAAGTTATTTTAGAAAATACATGAATGTATTTATTTAATTAAAATTCATTCTCTTTATATTTTAATATTTTGACTTTTTATAATGATAGATTATTCAATTTCTGATCCAACAAAACAAATTTGAACTAATTTGGAGTTGTATTTTGAAAGTTACGATTTTTATAATTTTTAGGAATTTTCTGGAATTTTTTTGAATTTATTTAAGTGTATTTTCGATTTTAAAAGTATCAAAAACAATTAAAAATGGCAAAAATGATTTAATTATCGTGCAGGACCCGCGTGGATGCAATTGGGCACGCAAGGCCACGTGGCAGAGCCACACGAACCCACGCGAGCGCCTGCGTGGCGCGGAGGTGACACATGTGCGACATACATATGTATTTACATTATATATGCGACATACATATGTATAAGCATTCCGTTTATCGGAACTCGCTAACTTACATATCTGCTCCACGTTATAAACCCGACGACTCCCTTTAATTTCTCCATGTGGGACTATGTTTACTCGTATTTTAAGTTTGCAGGACACGTGGTGAAGTGTGAATCATCAGATCAAAGCGCGTGGATTATCGCGCGTAGATCGCGTGGACGCAGGGTCCACCGGATCACCATCAGCGCACGTGCCTTAATCTATTTTTAAGTGAAGTAATAGCGACGGTCCATCTCTAGAGTTATAACGGTTGAGATTTGAAGCGACTGATGGACCTCCGATTAAATCGCGATCGTTGGATGAAGATCCAACGGATGGATTGAAACGACGCGCCTCTTCTTCAAGCGACGTGGACGTATCTCAACCCTTCATCAATGATCGAACGGAGGTGACTTAATCGCACCGTTTTGATCAAACAATGCTTCATCCTGACCGTTGATCGCGATGAACAACCCCATCCGATGGTTACGCCCAATTCTTCTATAAATTAGAGTGTTCTTCGTGAAACAGAACTTAGCCTTGGATTTTCTAGATTAATCGAACTGTCTAAACACCACAATTCAAGCGTCCATCGATTTATTTCACTTCTTGACACATTTCTGCGTCCGAGGAGCATTTGAAATAAAAAATTGATCGAGAGGATAAGGAGAAATCACATCTTGAACGCCATCTTTGTCTTCGAAATCGTGGAATGAAAAGCCATAAATCCGGCGATTAATTGGATCATTTCGAAGGCTACTTTGGGTTAGATAGTATGTTTTCATCTTAATCTTTCTTCATTTAGCATTAATTTTACATTTTGAATCGTAGATTAAGTTTAATTTGGTTTTAATTTTGGTTTTAAATCATTTTCGCAATCGATATTTTCTCTCATTTTTATACTTCGATTACTCCGCGAATTCTAATCCAAATCACTCGATTTTTGATTCCGTGGATTTGCAATTGAGTTATCTTTCTTAATATTATAAATTTTCTAATTTCTAAACTTAATTCGTTATCCGATTTGATCGAATTTCAAAGATATCTCTCAAAATTCTCTAATTCTCCGTGGATTCGACTCTTATTTACCATTATACCCCTTCAATTAGTTAATTAATCTTAAAATTGGTAAATTTGAACGTTGTTTAGACACGACATCGTGTGTCTTCTACGACCGCATGCATATCATATCGTTAGTATACTTCTCCAGTCTCTTCTTTGGCTTGCATTTGGCGTTCACGGGGAGATTCCGATCGATTCTTTCAATGATTCGTGATCAATCCAGCCTCGATATGATCACAATTGAGTCTAGAATAAAGGGAGATTGCAAAGAACTTAAGATTTTGCTCCAAAATTGCTTAATTGCTTCACGATTCAATCAAAAGTTCAGTTACAAAGAGGAAGAACATATATTTATAGAAAAATTGGCACAAAAAATGCCAGCCGTCCGATTTGGTGAAGGAGATTAGACAACTGAGATTGCGTGACTTTTATGGGCCACGATCCCACATTTCCTGATTTTTTGTCCGTCCGATCTTCATAAGAGTATCTAGATGTGGCCATGGGTCGATTTGTGGTTCTCTGATCGCACGATTAAATCGCAACCATCTGATTTCATTAATGAGATCAATGGTTGTGAAATCGTCACGTGCGTTTGGTGAAGGTCCAGTGGATCGAAGTCCACGTGATCGATGAGCGTCAATCCACACTTTTTGATTCAGCGCTCCATATTCCACCACGTCAACTGAAATTTGAGATTTTTAGTGGAACTTAGTCCCACACAGAGGAAATTAATGGATATCGTCGGGTATAAAAGGTAGAAAGGCTTTAAGCCTTTGCGTCGCCTGTATGGGCCAAGTACGCCCCAATACTCTAACCTGGGCCCACTAACCCATTGACGGATTGAATTGATGTGGTCGTCAATTGCACACTGATTCGTATCAAAATAAAGTCCAAACTTACCAATTTAATGAAAATAACTCAAATTGAGGGGTATAATGGTAAATATGGGTCGAATCCACAGGGAATTAGAGAAATTTCTGATGATTTCTTCAAATTTGATCAAATCGGACAACGAATCAGTGATAGAAATTGGGGAAAATGGTATTTTATGAAAGACGACTTGAAGACGATTCTGCGGATTCAAAAATCATCGAATTTGAATTTGATTTCGCGAAGAAATTGAAAATCAAAGTGAGGCGACTTTTCCGAAAACTAAAATCGCGAAAATACCGAAATTAAAGATGAAGTCAAGCTAAATTACTAATCTAAACGGAAATTAAACGCTAAACGAAGATAGATTAGGATAAACCGCGATCACTAACCCACAATTGCGATTGAATTGATTCAATTAATCGCCGGAATCAAGGCTATTCATTAAAAATCTGAAAATCGCGATCGTTGAGTTCAAGCATCGATTTCTTCCTTGTCGATCGTCGAAATCTTGATCTTAAGCACACCTTGGACGCGGAAATGAGTCTAGAAGCGATTGGGATCAAGAGATTCAAGAGTTTTGGTGTCTAAATAGTTCAATCTGATTGAATTTCTCTCGAATACTTCACAAATACGAAGAACATCTCAATTTCTAGTAGATTTGGGCGTAACTGTCCCGTGAAACGCATCAACGGCTCTGATTAAACGCATGATCACGAATCGTTACCATTAAGTCGTGGCTATTGGATCACGATCGGACGCTTGAGATGAAGCCACGTCGCTTTGCATTATAAAACGCATCGAAACACCTGCCGTTGGATCGCGATCAGACGCATCAGATGCGTTTTCAGTCGATTTAATCTCGACCGTTATAACTCCTTGCGATCGACGGCTAAGATTAAATGTGATCCGGTGAACCCGATTTTGCCACGTATCCCCATCGATTAAGTGAAGATCGATGGTCGAGATTTCAGGCGCGATCGGATGTCCCATGATGCGCCACGTCACATCGCGCTCTTGATCATCGATCGCGATCGATTGGACGCTCCAGATTGCGCCACGTCACCTGCGCGCTTTAAATAATCTGAAATTTCAATTTTAAATTAGAAAAATCGATTTTTAATTCCGGAAAATCCTTAGAAATTCATTAAAAATTCAGAAAAATTTTAAAAAATTTTGGAAAAATCCCTAAAAATTAGAAAATTCATAACTTTCAAAATATAACTCCAAATTAATTCAAATTTCTTTCATTTGATCAGAAATTTAATTATCTATCATTCTAAAAAGTCATTTCTTTATAACAATAGATTTAATTTTTATTTCAAAAATAAATTCATTTCGTTAAGCTTTTAACTTTAGAAAATTAAATGAATGTTTATAAAAATACTTTCTCTCATTATTTAACTTTAAAAACACTTATAATCTCAAGTAAAGATGGTTATAAAATTATTTATCTTGAATTCATCATAATTAACCCTAAATTAAAGTATTTTGAGATTTAAATGAATTTTTCATAGAATGATAGATAAATACTCATAAATATGATAACATGCATAGGAATGAAATCTTTTATGCCTTAATATGCATCAATAATAATGTATTATCATGTCCAAATAGCATGTTATCACCCGTGCACCCATCATCTGCTAGCCTAGTTACCATCGCTTCACGTAGGCTCGCGTGGCTCCGCCACGCTTTCGCCATGCGCCACGTCAGCTCCGCGGGTCCGGGTGCGAATAATAAACCCCTTTTTTTGCTATTTTTAGAATAAAATTAATAAATAAATAAATCTGAATAATCAAAGAAAATTTCAAAAAATTCAAAAAAATTCAAAAAATTCATATCTTCATTTGTATAACTCCTTTTTGACTCAAATTTTCTCCTTTGGATCACACATTTCTTCATCTTTAATATCATGCCACCTAAAAATCTAAATTCAAAATAATGTGAAATAATCCCTTAAGAATTCTATTTTATATCATCCCATCATTCTCTCCTTGAAATTAATTCTTTTAATCATCTACTAAAGTCAAAATACCTTAAGAAAAATGGTTAATTTTAATCATTTAACCTTGGAAAAGGTCAAACATCAATAAAACACATACTTAGCCCTAAATAATGCATAAATATTGACTTTAGTAAAATGACATACCAATGGAGAAAATTGATAAAACTATGATAACATGCATCATAATTACATACAATAAGCATGAATATTAGTTAAATGAGATAAGAATTTAAATTAAATATGCATGTTATCAATGGCCTGCACAAGTTGTAGAGCTACTTGTCGAGCCCAGATTGCTGATTTTGGCACATGAGTGGCACTACACAAGTAGGCTACATCAATGTGAAAGTGACATGCCCATCAAAAGAACTAGGTGGGTTTCATTTTTTAGTCTGAAATTTTTATCATAATTTTAGTATGGAACTAAACTCCAAAGCTCGACACACGACATGTGGTGCCATCTAAGCCCTTCAACTGGCAGAGCCAATCAAAATTGTCTATTCTATGGGCCAAAAGTCCACGCGATCAATGGGAAAGAGGTGCTAACATTTATTTATCTCAAAGAATTGTATCACAACATGTGTCACTCCTTGGAGTGCTTGGTTATGATCCAATGGCCATGATCAAATGTGGAGATTTCTTCTTTTAGAAACTATAGGCCATAGTTCCACCAATATACTTAAGTATTCTCTTTGCAGCTCCTAGATGATGTGATGAAGAACAATGCATAAATCTTGATATCATACTAGAAAAAAACAGAAAGTATGGTCTTGTATGTGTTAAAATAAATTAAACTGCCAACTACTCTTCTAAAGAATAGTTCATCTATCTTCAATGTCCCATCAGTAAGACACAATTTTTCATCTATGTTTATGGGTGTAGAAACTGTCTTGCAATTCAACATGTTGAACTTCTTGATCATATCCGACATATATTTCTTTTGATAAATAAAAATATCATGATCATCTTAGATTTAAGATTAATTTAGTGTACAGATGAGTAATTTAGTGTGGATTCGAATCAATGAAGAAGTAGGTGTCTTCTTGAGATGTTCTAAATTCGATCAAATTAGATATCGAATCAGATGAAAAATTAAGGAAAAATATAGATTTGGAAAGAAGACTCAAAGATCTGTCCATTAAATCAAAATCACTCAAATTTGACCAATATCTATGGATAAAGTAATGAGTGACATCAAAAGTAGAAAATCGCTCGCGATGATAGAGAAAATGATGAGATTATCTAAAATTGGAATAATCCTGAGAGATTAGGAGGAAAACATAACATCTAACCCAAAACCATGCTTGAAATGATCTAATTAATTGCTGGATCAAGACTTTTCATTCTACTATGTTGAAAATGGAACTTTGAAGTTCAAGAGATGATTTCTGCATCTTCTCCTGATGAAATCTTGTCTTCAAACACTCTTTGGACGTGGGGATTAATTGAAGCAAGAGATTCAAAGATCAAGCTGTCAATAAGGTCTGATTAATAAAAAAAATCCAATAATATATATGATGTCAAACAAAGAGAATTCATAATAATTTTAAAAGAGGCATAATCGTTAGATCTTCTCCTTGATGAGATCAATGGTCATTATGGAATATGAAGAGGCGAATTGTTGTTGTTAAGTCGCAACCATTAGAGCTCCATCAGAGTACCAAAATTGTGCCACGTAGCCATGTGAAGACGAATCATCAAGTGATTGTCCTTCAAATTTTGATCAAATTCCTTTAAGTGCGCCACATGTCATGGTGAGCCCATCAATCACGTTTAATCTCTATAGTTATAACACTTGCAATGAACAACCGAGATTCCTTGAGAGTTATAACCTCAATAATCATCCCTTTAGATGTGGCCATGTACACCCCCCTCGAGTGATCATCACAATCATGATTAAATCTAGAAATTGAATGTTCCACATTGTGCCACATCACCTATGCCCAAAAATAAAGAAACATAGTCCCATATTGAAAATATTAAACGCATTTTGGGGGTTATAAATATAGAAACCGATTTTGAACATTAAATTATAAAACTAATACGCCCTATAATAGCATCACGTGTGCCATGTGGCGTCCTTATGCGTTGTTGCGTGGCAACACGCAGGCGCATGTGCCATGTCAATTACCACTCCAGCCCGTACTAAAAAATATTATTTTTAATTTTTTTTAAAAATAAAATAAAATAATAAAAATCCCTAAAATTAGAAAATTTATGTCTTTTAAAAGAAAACTCATTTTTAATCTAAAATTTTTTTGTTGATAAAAAATTAAATAATCTATCATTCTATGCAATATAATTTAAAAAATAACAAGAGAATAAATATTTAACTTCAAAATATTCTTAAGTTAAGTAAGAAAATAAAAGTAAATAATTTTAGAGTGCTTATGAAAATGTTTTTCTCTTATTATTTTGCATTGAAAACTTTAAAAAAATGTCAAAGACAATTAAGCTAATCTATTTAAAATTTAACTTTTTTAGCCCTAAAAATAATGTATTTCGAGATTTTTCATATAAACTTCATAAAATACTAAACATTCACTCAAAGTATGATAATATACATAAGAATTGTATGAATTATGCCTTAAAATGTATCGATAATCATGTAATTACAAGTAAATAATGCATTATATCATCATTCTCAATGATAATCCACTCAATGTCACCTTAACAAGATCAAATAGCTCTTAAGATTACGACCAAATTTTCTTTTTTACAAAGTTGTAAGGACACGTGGCGCCTTCCTATGCCCTTTGATCGTGATCAATGTCATTGAACGGCTGAGATTGCTCTCACAATTAAAAATGGGGAATTTACTTGTTGGGCCCAATGAGAGCACAACACGTGGCGCTCCTTTTTGGCTTGCACGATTGTGATCAAACGACTAAAATCTATTTTAAAATCATGATATCTCATGATCTTAAGTGAGTTTTGAGATGAATTTCAAAGTAGATTTTTATTTCAAACCTATCCACATAAACCCTCTTATCGAGAAATCGAGCACAAAAAATTCATGATTTTAAAGATGAATGATCTTACCGTTTATACCCGTAAACCATAAGAACATCCATATAGAAACCCAAATTTTCTCTTGTTGGACTAAAACTTGCGTCAATTTATGTCGTTGTTGTGTTTTTAATCCATGTAATACATTTATAATACCTCGCTTAGGACAGTAGTAACCACGGGTCGATCCTCAGGGAACCTAGGTAATGAGGCTTAGTGACTAAGATAGAAGAAGGAAGGGATACCTATAGTAGGGAAAATTAGAAATTAGAAGAGATATTTATAGATGTAGTAATTTGAATTAGATAGATTAGGCTTCTGTAATTTTAGTTAGAGGAGAAGAAGAGTGTTTTAGGAGTTTTTAGATAGTCAAAGAGGGGTTTTCCCCATAGGAGCATTCCATCGAACACCTCTTGGGTGAGTAAGAATTATGAAAAAAGGAGAGATGAGAGGATGGATATGAAGTAAGAAATAATTAGAGTTATTTCTACTTTAGGAAGGAATGATGACTAGATGGAAGAGAGATGTAGTGATGATGAAATGAAGAGATGAGGGGAATGGAGTAGAAGGATAGGATTTTAGAGAAGAATTGGTGATTTAGGTAGAAAATATGAAGACAAAATGGATTTTCCTATGATTTAAGCAAATTAAAATGAACTACAGTATTCTTGGAAAGGCCTACAAGAAGATCTCTCATCAGAACCTTCACACAAACCCCGTTTTTGGTGCCAATCCTAGGCGGGGTGGTGCTTGATCCGCTACGATGTCGAGCTCCTCTTGATCTCCTTCTCCAGAGAAAACTTGGGCATCCCACGACGTCCAACTTTGGCCTAAGCTTCTCCCCTCTTCCTTCTGGTGACCTGGTGTCAAGAGAGAGCCAAAAGACAAGAAAATTTGGAATGGAAGTAGGAGGACTTTTCGGAGTTATAATTTCCAACAAAATCGACGGATGATATCAATTTTCGGGGTTTCCAGGAATCTAGTGGAAAATCTGACTATGTGGATGGAAAGAGCGCAGCGAGATTAGTCTCCCATCAAAATTTCAGCCCAATCGGACACCTAGATCAAAAGATATCAATATTTCAATTTTGAGCGTTTCTGGCCGTTGATCTGATGATCTCATGCGTCAGCAGTTCTCAATCAACTAATCCCTAAGATCACGCCATGTCACCATCGAGGTAACCGCCGGATCTTTGCCATGTCACCCTGCACAGGTAAATTAACAAATAATATAACCAAAAAGTGAATTAGAGGAATCTGCGGCGATTAATTTTGCCACAGATTCCTTTCTTTAGCACGAATAAGAGAGCGCCACGTCACTCTCTTATTCTACCTTAGATCCAAAAGGACAAAACAAAATGAAAAAATGGACAACACTTAGAAAACAAAACGACAAAACAAACGATTAAAAAAATGACAAAAAAAATGATAAAACAAAATGACAAAAGAAAGAGTAAAACTAACCATCTGCAGCAATTAATTTCACCGCAGATTCTCTTCTTTGCGTGAATAAGAGAGCGCCACATCACTCTCTTATTCCACTTGAAGTCAAACATGACGGCGCGAGAAAGGGGGCTCCACGTCACTTGTGCAGGTAAGTGAACAAAAAAAAAAAATTAAAACAGCGCTACCATATTACGACACGTGTCGCGATCTGGTGGCCGTTGTTTGACTTACCTTTGCAGATCCAAAAATTGTATTTATGCCCCTGATGCTGATAAATATGTCGAAAATCATTAGAATAATTAGAAATATATCCTCAAAGTGCTCTAAAATTCATTTAAACTATTTATAAAATCCAAAAAAAATGTATTTTGCCTTAAAAACTCATTTCCTTGTGAAATATTCAAATATTACAAAAAATCAAGAATTATCACAGAATCATAATGAAGGCAAAATTAAGCAATTTAATCATGATAACACATAAATATGTTCCTTTTAAGCTAAGTATTCATGTAATATGCAAAGTTTAAAGTCATAAATTCGTGTGTTATCAGCTCTCCTCTATGTTTTTGTCTCTCTCCTATCATCATGAAACCAGATGTAAAAAGGAGAGAATATTAAGGCCCAATTTTGGCATACTCTCATAATATTCCACCCTCTCATATTCAACACATCTCCAAAAGCTCTCTAGGTTTTTTATTACCATTACTTTATCCCTATACTAAGTGAGGAAACAATATTTTTTGCATGAAATTGATTCAGAAAAATAACATAAATTTCCACAAAATGAATTTCATTACCAAGCTTGGTACTATTGGTGTTCAAGGTTTTGTTGAAAGAGATCAAGAAAAGTTTCAAGATTTTTGTAGATCTATCATGACCTCGGCTAGTATTGACATAAAAAATAATTTTTGAGAGAGGATTTGGATCTTGATTTTTCTTGTAATCCCCTCCATAAATAGTGTGGAACCTATTTACATTATAGATTTTTTTCCCTTTCTTTTTAAAAAATCTCTCATCATTACCCGATTTCTTAACTTGTCACTAGTCTTCCATCATCTTCTATTCATCTCTCTCATCTCTTCATTCCATTTGAATGGAGAGATGTGTATCTAGATGTTATTATATCCTTCCATTCTCCCACTGATTCTCCCAATTTCTCAAAACATATAAATATATTAGTATGTATTTATAATTTTTTTATATTGTCTTTTTCATCCTCCCATATTCTCCAAAATCCCCTCGATTGTTATCTTCCCTATAATAATTTCTCTTCTTCATAAAAGCACTAATCTTAATAGTTAGGCTCTTTGAGGATTTGAACCTTTATTGACCAATATTAAGTGAAGAAAGTATCAATATTTTGCATCAATATGACTCCAAATAATGACTAAAATACCTTCAAAATAAATTCATTAATAGTGACAAAAAAACATGGCTAGCATATGATGGAGGCAACAACAAAACAACAAAGTGGTTGTGCAAAGATGTCTAAGAACTCCTAGTAGGCCGACCCTACTAGGAAATTGACGGTACGATTTAGTGCGGTCGTTGAAAACACACGATCGTTGGTCAAACAAAATTTATAATTCCAAACTCATAATGATTTAAAGATATGAAATCAAGTATAGTGAAAAGATCGGGTCCAACCACAGAGAACACGGTTAACTTTTTATTGAAGAGTTGACTTGGTCAAACTTAAGTTTAATTAGGGTCTTTACGATTAGAAAATGACATATCACTAATGGAAATAATATGAATATATGAGAGAAATTTTTTTATAAATTTTAGAAAATGATTTGAGGAAGAAAAAAAGTCAAACGTCAAGGTCAAAGCATTGACTTTGACCAGACGTTGATTTTTCTGTAAAATCAAAGAAAATCATGGTAAAATGTTAAAAAAATTATATATTCAAAAAATAGAGAGAAAATAGAGAATTTTGATATAAAATATGTGATTTTTAGAGAAGAATTGGATTTACTATGATTTATTGAAAATAAATAATCAGAAATATCCTGAAATGAAGATCTCAGTCAAAATCATAAAATTGACTAACCAAATGTTATCCAAATCCATAAATTCACATATGAATAGAAATCTTACGATAAGAGGATTCCCAAGAGACCAAAATTGTCGAATTTCATCTTATAAATTAGGAGTAATTGCCCTCGAAAGTCAACACCCAAATTCGGATTGAAAATGAACAGTAGTAGGTCAAACGTTAAATTGAAGGGTCAAATTTTTATGAAATTTTACGAATTAGATATCCACGGAAATCTGATGGAATAAGAAATCTAATGAAACACCAAAATTGAATGATTTGGACTTAAGATCAGGGAGAAATCCTTGTTCGAAAATCAGCAAAATTTTGCGATCAAATTTGGGCGAAATGATGAAATTTCTGATTCCTAAACTCTAATTAGCTATCTAAATCTAATCTAAACTAAATAAATTTAAAGGATTAAGAATGAATCACACTACTAACCTGATTGACATGAAGATTGTGCTTCAAATCGCGTGGATTGAAGAGTATTGATCCGGTTTCTTCTTCGACGTGCGTTCAACGTTCAAGGGGCGAATCCGACCGTTTCTCGCAAAGATTCGTGATCAATCTTGCCTCAATATGATCACAATTGAGTCTAAAACGCAAGGAGATCACGAAAAACTTAAGATTTTGCTCCAAACATGTCTAATTTCTTCACGTTTCAATCAAAAGTTCAGTTTAAAGAGAGAAGAACATCAATTTATAGAAATTTTGACACGAAAAATCTGCCCCTTCTGATTCGCTGAAGATCATTTGGACAGCTGCGACAACGCAAAATTGATGGGCCATGATCCCGCGACGCAGATTCCACTCCTTGATTTCCGCCGTCTGATCTTCATCAGAGCGTCCTTATGACGACACGTGTCACTCCATGATTTGTCGAGTGCGCGATTACCTCGCGATTGTCCGATATCACTTGAGCGATCGACGGCTCACAATTACGCACGTGCTATGATTGTGATTGGGTGGACTGGAGTCCATGCGATCGACGCGCGTCGATCAAAGTGATTTCATCTGACTCCTCTCAGGTTGCCACGTCATCTACAAAAGAAGCACATAATCCCACACGGAGAAAATCAGGTGAGATGACCGGGTATATAAGGTAAGTGCCCCGTATTCAATCGCGTCATTCTAGCGGGCCTAGTGCGCCCCAATTATGCCTTCCGTGGGACCACACACACTTAGCCCATCCGACTCAACACGCCACGTGTGCGTCCACATGGTCCACGTGGGCTCGCGTGGCTCTGCCACGTGTTGATGTCACGCCACATTAGCTTCGCGGGTCCCGCGCAAATAATAAACCCTTTTTGTGATTTTTTTAAGGAAATAAATCCGAAAAATACCTTAAAATCAAAAATAAAAATCCAGAAAAATTTCTAAAATTTAGAAATTCATAACTTCATTTCCAGAACTCCTTTTTGACTCAAATTTTCTCCATTGGATCACAAATTTCTTCATCTTTAATATCATGTCAGCTAAAAGATAAATCCAAGCAAGAAAATAGGATGAATGCAAAATAATATTAAATCAACCCTTAAGAATTTTATTTTTCTTCATCCCATTATTCTCTTCTTGAAATTTATTCTTTTAATCATCCACTAAAGTCAAAATAAATCAAGGAAAGTGGTTAATTCCCAATTATTTAACCTTTAAAAAGATCAAACATCAATAAAACACATAATTAACCCTAAATAATACAAAAATATGGATTTTAATAAAATGGCATACCAATGGAGAAAATTCATAAAAACTATGATAACATGCATCATAATTACATAAGATAAGCATGAATATTTGTTAAATATGATAAGAATTCAAGTTAAATATGCATGTTATCAGAAATACTATAAGATATGAAGAGAAAGAATGTGTCAGTGTATCTAAGTATCTCTACATAAACATGATGGTTATAAATGATCAATAATATATTAATATATATAGATATAGATATTTATGGATGTGATTAGTTCATACATGTAAGATATTAAAAGGGTATGAAGGAGAAAAATAAAAATCAGAGGGAGAGATGTAAATGTGAATCTAGATGTTCTATAGATGAAAAATATGAGAGATGGACAAAGATGTGGAGAAGACAATTCACATTCTGAAAATAGGTTTAGATGATACCTTTTGAGCTTTGAGGACCCCTTGAAATGGTTGTGGGCGAGACCTATACTTGAATGGAGCTTGAAAGCCTTAGATAGACATTTGGTAACATGCATTTAGTAACCTACAAATACATGATTCTTTACTATTTTTTTGGCATAATTCTCATCTTTACTATGCATGTTATTATGTTTTAATAAAATTTAAGTATTCATCATGTCATTTTTGCTCATAGGCTCATTTGTAATAATTTAGGGCTGAATTTTACGTATAAGTGATGTTTGCCCTTTTTCTAGGTCAAGTGGTGTAAATTAATTGCATTTTTTGTGGGTTTTCATGTTTGTAGTCCTTGAGCAAAGAACGAGATGGATGAGGATGAGAAGAAGAAGAAATGGGTTAAAGGAAATTTATCACTTCGTATTACATATTATTCTAACTTGCATGTGATGTGAATGGAACAAGGATGCAACAAGGATCAGAACGACAAAAATTTCCCATCAAAAGGAGTTTTATAGAAGAAGATAGAAGCCTTTGAATTTTTTTTTTTTTGGATTTTTATATTAATTTTCTATTTTATTCTTATTTTCTATTTTTAATTAAAATTTTTAGACATATTTCAGCATATTTCAAGTATGAATTGGAGTAAGGGGTTTTATTTTTTGTGATCGGCATGACAAGAACACACATTGCATGGTCAAACTACACCATGCAATGTAGATGTGGTGCTTGCATGGCCTGATCAAAGGGAGTAATTTTTAGAGCTAATCAAAGTCAATTGATCTCATGGACCAATCCATAGGATCAAACTAACTTCATTTTGTCCTTTTCTACATGACGAATCAATGTGTGCCATGTGGCAAAAATCTGGAGTGCATGATAATGCTCCACATGATCAGCGGCCTAGATTTTCCATGATCTTTTTGTTTATTGCAATGTGGCACATGGCACAATCTAGAGCACATGATGATGCTCCACGCTATCAATGGCCCGGATTTCTTCTTATCTTTCCCTTTATCATGGTGTGATATATGGCACAAGCACAATTTTTCTAACCTTGATAATTCTCAATCCAAAAATTGGTGTCAATTCTGCCTTTATTTTAATGGAGTGATTAATCACAAGTGGTCGTATGACACAATGTGATCCCTTTCAATATTGATCAAAGAAAAATAGGATGGTTCGCGATTAATCTTAATCAATTAAAGTGCATCAAATACCTAGAAACACTTCAAATGAAATCATGATATCTCATGATCTTGATGAAGTTGGGCAATTCAAATTTTGGGAGGCAATTTTGTCATTTCACGCTCTATCTTTTTATGATGGTTGATTAAAAGAACAAGTGGAAAAATTGGGGTTCTAGAACTTTTTTTTGCACCCTTCCAGCATTGGCTAGTCAGAGGTAAAATAGCACTGATCGATTTTACATTATGTACCAAACATCATTTTAAGTGTCTTTCTTCTCTTATCTATTCATTCCTTGTGTTAGATGCAAGCTGCCTAGCTTGGGCTAGATGTACGCGCTCTCGAACAAATGATTGATGAGGGAGTAATAATGTGTCATTGATGCATTCATTTTCATCATTATAATTATAATAGGGTTTTAAACACATAATTATTGTTAATATAATACATATTATTATGTTTTTATGATATTTTTTCATTCATCATTTCATTCCACTCATATATGCAACTTGCATCTATTTAGTGCTAATTTGGTAAAAATAAATATGTCCAATCATGCATAATTCTTTTCAATATATTATAATAGGAGACTAACCCCATTTGACCCTTTAAAAGTCAAGGGGTTGAATTCTCACATTTTTTTATAAGTTAAATTGATGTAGGGACATAGGTATGCAAGTAAGAAAGCATGAATATGTACTCTCCACCAAATTTCAACACCAAGACAACCATATTTTTATGAAATAAGTGGTAAATGAAGTTTGGATTTGGTAGAGGGATCATCATAAGGTTTTTAGGATGATCCAAAATTGATTTAGAGTGAATATTGGGTCAACCTCCTTATCTTTAAGGAGGTTGGACTAAACTTAAATATTGGGTCTATCTTTTATTAGATGATACCTTAATTTTTCTCATGATTTAAAATATTTTTAGATGAAAAGATAGAGGCTTAAATTATTGATCCAATGGAGAAAATTTCATGGAAAAATGATTTTTATTTTGTGAGATATTCAATTTCTAAGTTTAGAGATTTTTCTTGAATTTTTCTGAAATTTTTAAAGACTTTTCTGATTTTTGAGCATTTTTACAAAAATACCCTTCCAATTTTTGAATTAAAATTTTTTAGAAAAGTCCCTCTGAACTTATAAAGGCTGACACACGTTTTTTATGCAATAAGAGGGTGCCAAGTGGCACGCTCTTATTGCACAATCTCAATCAATGGGGTATGATTTCTCTAAATTAAAATCATGATATCTAATGATCTAGATAGAGTTTTGAGCTGAAATTTTATGGGTAGATTCATATTTTAACCCTCTATATATACATACTCTTACATTGAAGAATCGAGCTGAAAAAAATGATAATGATTGGACTCTTTTATCCCTCTTTACCCTCAAAGACTTGGAACCCACATATAAAAGCCTTCATTTTCTCTCTCTTTCTATTTTTTTGGCTCTCTCTTAGCATCAAGCTATCAAAAGGAAAGAGAGAGGAGGTCAAGGCCCAATGAGGAGCATTTTTTGATGCTCAATCTTGTAGTGGAGAAGGGAGCAAACAAGGATTATGATGGGAGTGGATTGAGCATCACCCGGCCTAGGATGGGTACATCAATGGGGTTAGTGTAAAGATCTAGGTTAGATTTTGGCTTGTAAACATCTCCATATACAGTAGACATGTGTTTTACTTTTATTTTTGTTTTTCTTTTATTATAGTAGCTTTGACATCATCTCCATGTGCATCTCTCACTCCCACCGTCACCGTGCATTTATCCATTGCTACCACCATCTATTCTTCTCATCTTTCTATCATACTATCTCAATTTTCATCTCTATTAATCTATTTATCTTATCTCTTTTCTAATTTCTATCTTAATTCTAAGATAAACTCAAAATTATCTCTTATACTCACCTCTACATGCTCACTTCAACTCACACAACTTCCTCTGCCCTCATCTTTCTTTTGAAACATAACCTCATTACTTTAGCTCCATGTGGTTTCGACCCTTGCTGACACTATACTAAGGAACTGTATTTTATTACATGAAATTGACGCACAACAAGAATGATAAACACACGTGATCGAGTTCATCAGAGATAATTTCTAGAGTGAGTTCTTGATTGTGATTATTTAGATTAGGATGATTTCGTTACGATGTAGGACCGTAACTATTTATTTTCAATCCTTAAATCCAAGTTTTAACCTTAAATCACAATTTTATTCTCCGATTAAGAATGTTTAATCTTTGAAAGGAGGTTGGAAATTTTTTATTAGATTTCTGCATGTCTCATGTCCTTCTCACTTCTTTCATCAATCTCTTTCATTTTCTCTATCAAAACACAAAAAATAAATCATTTGGATTTCACCTCAACTCGCCACTATTATAACCTAAATATCAAATTCAAAGAGTTGAGTATAACTTTTTATGCACGAATTTTCTTTTTCAATGACTATAATTTTACACTTATCAACATTGAAAACATGAAATGAATGTTGATAGTACCAAAGAATACTTCCAAAAACTTGAGAACATATGAGAAAACTTTGATAACTTGTGAATTTTATTGAGTAAATTTTGGCGAGAAGACAACTAAAAAGAAAACAAAACCCTAATGCTTTTCAAAAAATTGATAGTGACCTAAGGTTAATTTTCAAGGGGAAAAGTGCTTCTAGATTTGTTTCAAAATAATTAAAATAGTGAAATGGACATGATATTTTCTTGAGAGATGCAAATTTATGCAAATAAATACTTTATTAATATATAATAAACTACATATTTACATTTTTACTTATAAAAAAATAGTGTCTTTATGAACTATGCTTGCATGTGAAATTCCCTAATGAGATGGTGAAATTACTAAGAGGGGGGTGAATTAGTTTCTTTTTGATCTTTGTCTTATCCTAATTCCTTTTTTTCAATTCGTTGATTATCTCTCAACTTTCTCACGTCACTCGTAGGCCAGATTTTTATACTTTGGGACGGGGTTCGGACCCGCGCCCGATCCCGGAGGAGACAGTCCCCTAGAGTCTCTCCTCACCCTTTTCTAATCCCCTAGTAGTAACTACTAGCTGGCCGGGATTAACAGATCAAAAGTTCTACACGATCTTTCGATCGACTCCCTCACACTCTCGGCTAGTGACCTAACCCGCCGCCGTCCTCCAGTACCCGTCCACTCGTCCCGTCCCCGGGCCGACTCCCGAGCTCCGCACGCCGCTCCCTACTCTCTTTCAGGGTTAGCCTGCCCCTCTGTAGTCACCGAGTCTCGGCACCAATCCACGCACGCACCAAGTAAGTCGCTCCTCCTCGAGTCAGAGTGATCCTGCAAGGTGAAGAATAAATATCCCTCGAGTTGACTATCTAGTCAACTCCCTAGAGTCAGTCCCTGACTCACTACGATTCCTAAGGAATCTCCCCCTTACCCTCACGGGTAACTACGACTCACCAAGAGTCCACCTAAAATGTGATGATATGTGTAATTATCCTATTACTTTAATTACGCTTATAAAAATAGAAAGTCGTAAAGAAATTATTTAAACAAACTAAACTAATTATAACAAACTATAACAAATGATGTAACAAGAGAAATATTTTAAAACTTATTAAAAAATAAAACAAATTAATATAACCCCCAGATTTGCTGATTTGACTTTGACTCTGGGTGTTGACTTTGACTTTCTATGGTTGACTTTGACTTTCTATGGTTGACTTTGGCTCGTTTTACGATTGACCTGTGACTACTGCTGTTGACTTTGACTCCCTTACGCTTGACTTTGCGTTGACTTTGACTGTTTTACGCTGATTGTAACTACTCTGCTGTTGACTTTGATCCCTTACGCTTGACTTTTCGCATTGACTTTGGCTCGTTTCGCTGATTGTAACTACTGCTGTTGACTTTGATTGTTTCTGCTTGACTTTCTGTTGACTTTGACTGTTTCTGCTGATTGTAACTACTGCTGTTGACTTTGACTGCTTCTGCTTGACTTTATGTTGACTTTGATTGTTTCTGCTGACTTTGACTTTCTGTGGTTGACTTTGGCCTGAAATGTAATACTGATACACGCACAATAATAATAATGCCTATTTCAAGATTAACACAGCTTATTCCTACCTAAGTATGAGCATGTATGTCTTTAGATAAAAGTGAGAATAAGGAAGTTTATACACGAGATTTTACCTTGATGATACTCGCCTTAATTCTCTTTCTAATTCAAACAAGATCTACTCAACCGAGTAATGAATCGAGAAAACAAAGATTATCCGGGATGGTAATAAAGATTAAAGCTGGATTAAGCTATCTTTGAAAGGATGGAAATGAACCTAAACAAATTAACCTAAAAATATCGAAAATTAAATGAAAAAAATTCGACGAGTTACATGCTGAATTTTCTTGTAATGCACAGATTTACTGATGAATCGTACAACACCTGAAATTTGATATATAAATGTAAAACAAGGCGAGAATAACAATGAAATCAAAAATCGGGAAAAACGAAAAAAATGAAAAATTAAAAAAAGAAAAACCGTTCCTCGAAAAATAAGGAGTCGAAATCAATAAAAAATCAGAAAACCGGAAATGAAAAAAACAAAAATCGTTCCTCAGAAAATAAGGAGTCGAAATCAATAAAATCAGAAAACCGAAAAATGAAAAACGAAAAAACGTTCCTCAGAAAATAAGAGTTGAAATCGATAAAATCAGAGAAACTAATCAATCTAAGGTGCAACAATCGTAAAATAAAATAGAACCGATAATCACGAAATCAGGAAATCGAAAACGAAAAATAAAAGAAAAAAAAACAAAGCCGAGATTACAGAAACCGAGAAATGAAACCGGAAAATTATTGGAGAACGAAAACAAACAAAATTGAGATCAGAAAATCTGATTCTCAGGAACGCACACCCACAGAAAGAGAGAAGGAGAGAGCTCGACGAAGAGAGAGAGCTTCCAATGGAAGTGCAGTCGCCTCCCTCTAGAACTTGCTGAAGATCGCTTTCTTCCTCGTCGCTGAAGAGAGAGAGAGAATCGCAGGAGCACGCAATCGCTGGAGCAACAAAACCCTAGCGTTTGAATTTCTGTTTCACGGGGGAAGAGAGAGATTTTCGTTTTTGGCTTTTATCGGATTTTCTGGACATATACGCAATTTCTAAAGATTACCTAAAAACACAATAACATGAAAAAGTTAGTATAACGGTAATAAAAGTTTAGATATGAAAATACACATACATATATATAAATACATATATATATATATATAAGAAGACATATGATTAAGAAATGAAAGAAATGAAAATGATAGTATGACTAAGAAAATAAATAAGAGTACTATGAATTGGTAAGAATAATTCATGGTCCTACAGGAATTTAAATCCTGTCTTCAAAAGATCTTAATTAAATATTTGAATAGTAGATCGTAGATTAGATAATCCCTTTCTACTTCGTAGCAATGTCTGCATTTCCAGATCGACGAGGGTCAATCTATTAGTCCATCAGTACCTGCGCTAACACAAACATACCTTTCTCAAGTCATTTTGACAAACAGTTATTAATCAAAGTTTAAACACTACTCAAGATACTATTTCATAAACATTAAAAGCACACTTAAGTAAAGCATCAAACTTAGGTTAAACTAACAGTATGTATAAAACTAGAAATATGTATGCATATATATATACATATATATATATATATATATGTATATGTATATATATATGCATACATATATATGAATAATTGACATGAATATCTAATTGACATGAATATGTATGCATATGCATATAGAATTAAGAACTCAATGTATCGTAGTGAATGAATAAAATATATATCGATACTAATTTAATGCTTGGATGAACATATGAAATATATCTATTCCATTATCTTACACATACCATTGACTTCAATGGGGTCCACTCTTCATGCTCTTTAACTTTTTGTCCTATAGTCACACAAAAAGTAATCATTTAGTCAAATCTTGGATGCGCTATTGTCAAAAGTAAAAAGGAAGAAAGCTTTTCCTCAAGTATGTGGGGGGAGTGGCACTTGTCTATATGCATGCCCTTATGCAATCGAAGATGACCCATTCAATGGGTTTGCGATTGGGCATGTTAAGAAGTCTTGAGGCTTACCTTAAAAAAATATGGTATTAAGTGCTGACTCTCCAGGTGTACCGAGAGTTAAATAGATTCGTTGATCAAAATATTCGATGTGAATATCAAAGTTTCAAACCTCACCATTGAATATCATTCTAGAAACAGATGCTTTTTTCCAAGTTGATGATTCTCCTTGATTAGTCATTGAAAATTCAAATCATGACAGTACTATCATTGAATAGAATACCTAGATTGTTGGGGAATTTTGCCGAGGTAGGGCTTAGAATGATGATATTAGAGCATCTAAGAATGAAAGAAAACAAGAAAAAGACGCAGATACGGTGAATGGGTTGTTCTCTTTGCCTCATTTTTACACGAATACAAGGACTCGGGCATTATATGGCAACTATCCACACAATAAAGGATGACATTGGTTTCTTTTGAGGATTTAATGTTTATTTGGTACTTTCACACAAAAAGGTCTAAATTGAGTTTGAATGTTTTCCTTTTGGATTCATCAATGTCTCATGAGCATCACCTTCACATTATTAATGGCCCAAATCTTCCTGGACTCCAATACGTTTTGATTTATGGTAAATCTTGCAAGAAGCTTTTCCTAAAAAATTTCCTAGTATTTTTTCTTCCATGCAAACCATCTCTTCTTGACGTGTGGAAGTTGATCTCTTCTTGCATCCTCATTTTAACTATGCTTCAGATTCTCGAAACATCCCGGTGAGCTTACCTTCCACCATCGAATGCATCGAACAGCCCCGCTCGGCCTCACACGTGGGACCTCAAAGCGGTCAGCAGAATCCACTCGTCAACTCTAACGTCTCTCTCTCCCTCTCTCCGTCTTCCCAAATCACGCTCCTCCTCCTCGTCACCTTCCTCCAAGCAGCAGCCGTCACTCCCGAGCACCCTGCTCCAGATTCCCTCAGAAGTCCTCAAACTCCTAGATTCTCTCTCCCCCGCTTCCGTTTTTCCTTCGATCCTCTCTTCTTTCACGTTCTCTGCAGGTTCTTGTCCCCGCCATTTGCCGAACCACAGCTTGAACCTCCGGAGCCATCCTCTCCCCGGACATGGGTTCCGCTGGCGTCTGCGGAGCATCTGCATTCCCGCACGGATCGCTGCGCGGACGACGACAGGGAGTGAACTCGAGGGACTCCGGCGGAGGCGCTGTTGTACGGGCGAAGCTCCGGAAGGAGAAGAGGCACGACTATCCGTGGCCTGGGCCGAACGAGATCGACCCCTCCGCCGAGAGAGGCCAGATCGGTTACCTTTCGCACTTCAAGCCTCTCAAGGAGAAACCCAAGCCCGTAACTCTTCCTTTCGAGAAACCCCTCATGGATCTCAGGACGAAGATCGCCGAGGTAATCACTCTCTTCTTCTCTGTTTCTAACTCGGAGCTAGACAACCGAAAGGTTTTATTTTATACTCCGCGAATGTCAGATTTTTCGGCGCATGCGTGTTATTCCGGTCCTGACGGCGTCCACCTCACCCGATTTAGCTCGATCCGCGTCTGAGCTGTTTAGTCTCTGGTTTCAGGTGAAGAAAATGGCAGATGAGACCGACTTGGACATCAGTGACCAGATCAACTCGCTGGAGGACAAGTATCAGCAGGTACTTCATGTCAAAAATATGGCTGGTTGCTCGGGGACATGCTCCTAGATTGATGATTTGTGATTTACCATTTTCTATTTACTGACGAATTTCTTGGAGCCCCTCGATGAAATCCGTTCTCTTCTCTTGATTTCAGGCCCTCGGGGATCTGTATGCTCATCTGACGGCCATACAAAGGCTGAGCATCGCCCGGCACCCCAACAGGCCGACATTTCTCGACCATGTCTTGAACATCACCGAAAAGGTCTCTTTATAATACTGTTTCAGGCATCAGTCTCTCTCTTCTTCCGTTTGATCTTTCATGTCTAGACGGTGATGTCGATGTGCGAGCGTGCAGTGGGTGGAGCTGCACGGAGATCGCGGGGGATACGATGATCCTGCCATCGTCTGCGGCATCGGTCGCATAGATGGTGCCAGTTACATGCTTATGGGACATCAAAAGGGCAGAAACACCAGGGAGAACATCGCGCGTAATTTCGGGATGCCCACTCCGCACGGGTAAGCAAGCAGCGGGTGCAACGAGTTCGCAATTTCGCGAGTCACGCATTCGTTTGCTGAGCAGATATCGCAAGGCCTTGAGGATGATGCAATACGCCGATCACCACGGGTTTCCGATCATAACGTTCATTGACACCCCGGGAGCCTTTGCAGATCTCAGATCGGAGGAGATTGGCCAAGTACGCTGCGTTCATCGCCGCCCTGCTCTATGTTCTTTCAGTCTGATGCTTAGAATCATTCGCTCGCGTTTTTACTCTGGTAATGATCGACAGGGAGAGGCGATCGCACAGAACTTGAGGACCATGTTCGGGCTCAAGGTTCCGGTAATTACAATCGTGATCGGAGAGGGGGGATCTGGTGGGGCCCTCGCCATTGGATGCGCCAACAAACTGCTCATGCTGGAAAACTCCGTCTTCTACGTTGCCAGGTAATTGACGCGTGTCTTCTTGATGAAATCCATATTCCCTCGCTAGGATGTCGATGCCGGATTTGATATTCGAACAATGCCGCGGAGAGTAAACGAGAATTTGGTCGCTGGTGTGCAGCCCAGAAGCCTGCGCTGCAATTTTGTGGAAAACCTCAAAGGCGGCGGCCAAGGTCCCCCATCTTCCAACAATTTTCTTCCCTTAACAGTTTAGATCCTTCCAAGAGATTTATATCTGAAAACGGAAGACGCCTGTGCAGGCTGCGGAGAAGTTGAGGATAACCGCTTCGGAGCTCTGCAGGCTTAAAATTGCGGATGGGATCATTCCCGTGAGCTCCCTTGATTTGAATCTTATTCTATGAAATTTAAGCGCTCGACAAAATTTTGTCTGTCGGTTGGATCTATGATTGACAAGTCCGAGGATCGTCTTATTGCAGGAACCACTTGGCGGCGCGCACACTGATCCCTCTTGGACCTCGCGGCAGATAAAAGTCGCCCTTCTCGAGGCCATGGAAGTGAGCCGTCCGAAAATAACTTCGTCTCTTCATCCCCACTGTCCTTTGAAAAACTATGAAAAAGATCAACAAAATCATTTTTTTGTTCAGGAATTGTCGAAGATGGACACCCCGACCCTGCTGCACCACCGGATGAACAAGTTTCGGCATCTGGGAGGGTTCATCGAGGGAGCGCCGGTAGATCCTCGCAAGAAAGTCAACATGAAGAAGAAAGAGGAAGCTCCAGCCGCGCCCAAGGAACAGCAGCACGAGGATTTGTCTGCAAAAGAGGCTACGAGTAGTAATAAACTCGGAGATGAGATTGAAAAATTGAAGCAACAGATTCTCAGCTCTACCAAGACAGATGTGGCTACTTCTCAGACTCCTGGGCTGAGCAAGATGATCGCCAAGCTGAAGGAGGAGGTGGACCAGGAGTTTGCGGTAGCCGCGAAGACGATGGGGTTTGTGGAGAGGTTGGAAACTCTCCGGAAGGAGCTTGCTAAATCCGGAAGCTCCTTTCCGCTGGAATCCGGCTTGAAGGAGAAAATTCGGAGATTAAGACAAGAGTTCAAGGAGAGTTTGCCGCAGTGCCCAAATTTCGAGAGTCTGAACCGCAAGCTGAGTATGCTTAAGGATGCGGTGGGGGCGAAGAAAGCCTCGGAGGGTAACGAGAGGGTTTCGTTGCGGAAGCAGGAGGTGAATCGAGCGCTGAAATCGGTGATGGAGAGGCCCGATATCAGGGAGAAGGTGGAGATTCTGAAAGCCGAGATCTCCGACGCGGGGGTGCTGAGATCGTCGTCGCAGGTGGATCCTGATCAGAAGCGGCGGATATGGGAAGTGAAGCGGGAAGTTCAATGCCATCTGGTCAAGGCCCTGGAGGCATTAAAGTTAACCGTGGAGACGGTGGCGAAGGCGCCCGAGGGGGATGACAAGAATCCATATGACGATCGACCGGATCATCTCGATATCGGAGAGGGAGATGGAAGAGTTGGAGAAGGAGATTACGGCGAGGATCCAGGAGGCGATCAAGTCGGAGGATCTCGACGGAAAGCTGGAGATGCTGAAAATGGAGGTGTCCAGGTCGGGGATGTCGCCAGATCCGGAAGCCGAGGAAAGGATCGAGCGGATGAGGCTGCAGGTGAAGCAGGATTTGGCAGAGGCCGTGAGCAGCTCCCCGGAGTTGGTGGAGAAATTCGAGAGACTGGGGCAGGGGATTGCAAGACGGGAGGGAGAAGAGGAAACTTCGGCGGTGGAGGCGACCAAAAATATTTTCTGAGGAAAAGAAAGTGATGGATGCTCCGGATCCTGGGGTTTTTTCTGTTTTCTGTCTGATTCGGGAGCATGGTCAAGTAATCAAATCTCAATCGTGTTACGAGATAAAGAGAGCGGCGGTGAGAATGGCAGTATAATGACTCACTGTACCTTTCGTTTTATACAGAAGATGATGAAGAAGAACAATCACCGGACTCCTTGTAGAAATTACACGAGGGCTAATCGATCTATGCGAAATTATGAAGGAAAGACCAGGAATCAGAAGGCTTGGATGACGGGGCGCTTGCCAAGGCGCTTGATCTCCTTGTCCATCTGGCCGGTGAGCATAAGGAAGAACATGCGCACGTCGCAGAAAAAGGACCAGAACGGATGGCCGAAGGAGGCGGGGGTGTTGCGCTCCACGAAGAAGTGGGAGTACCAGGCGATGGCGTAGCCCGCGGCGGGCCCGGCCAGGAGCAGCCACCGGCTGACTAACGGCGAGCAGAGCAGGCACAGCAGCGCCACCATCGTCCCCGCAAAGTGCAGGCGCCGGGTCGCCGCCTTGGAGTGCTGTCCCACGTAGAACGCCCAGAATTCGTCCAGGCTCCGGAAATTCATCGCGCCCAGGCTGCGGACACAAGAAGACGCCTTACCTCCCTCTTCCGCCGATCGGATTGCTATATGCTAGGGTTTCGAATCGTCCCCCTCCCCACTTCGATTTCTCTAGTTGCGGTCGCCCGCTTCCTTTCGCTGACCCGTCGTCGCTGCGTCCTCAGGGTCGAAAATGACAGAGATATCCTTATCTGCCGGACCTTTATTTCCATTTATTAGGGCCGAAATTCGGCGAGGGCAGTAGCGTCTTATACAGTTAACACAGCCCAACCATCTGTGATTATCTATATACCATATTTCTATATTTATTTATAATCAAGGAACGGGGCAGGCGGCAATGCCCCAGATGTCGGAGGCGTACTGCGAGATGGTGCGATCGCTGCTGAACTTGCCGGATCCCGCGGTGCTCAGAATCGACATCTTCAGCCACCTTCGCCGATCCCTGCTCCCGCCGGTTTCAACCGTCAGAGATTGCGAGTTGCTCTCGTCAGTCGAGAATTCATCGTCAAGGGATTAGTGCGTCTGTTACCTGTAGGCCTCGTCGACGGCGTCCTGCGCGTCGAGGTACCCGGGGAAGTCGTGACCGACGAGGAAGTAGTCGCCGCGACCGTAGCCGGAGTCGCCTTCCAGCGAGTCCAGCAGCGGACCGTAGTCGTACTCCCCGAACACCCCATCCAAGATCAGCCTCTTCGCCTCCTCGAAGCGCGGATCCGCCTTGAACTGCGTAGCGCCCAGTTCAATCTGACGGCAGAAATGGAAGACGAGCGAACAGACGCGAAAATACAAGGTATATACCAGTCCGTCTTGCCTCTGCTTGCGGAGACCGGGGACTTGATCGGCGGTGGCGCCGAAGAGGAAGAAGTTATCGGCGCCGATCTCCTCTCGGATCTCGACGTTGGCGCCGTCTAGGGTACCGATGATAAGGCAGCCGTTCAGAGCGAACTTCATGTTGCTGGTGCCGCTGGCCTCCATCCCCGCCGTGCTGATGTGCTGCGACAGCTCGCTCCCCGGGATCAGCACCTCCGCAACAGACACGTTGTAGTTCGGGATGAACACCAACTGCAGGACCACCGATCAAAGAAAACAGAAACAATCAGGGTCTTAACATTTGTGGATAGTGCATTCACGGCAGGATCATCTGAAACCTTCAGAAAGTCGTTCGTGTCGGGGTCGTTGTTGACCACAGCTCCCACGTCGTTGACCAGCCTGACGACTCTCTTCGCGTTCGTGTACGTGGCGAATGCTTTCCCGCCGAGCATGACAGTGCGGGGCGTCCTTCTTTTCCTCTCTTCGGGGCTCATCTCCTTCAAAAAAAAAAGAAAAGAAATAGGTGATGTTGCTCGCACTTTCTTCCTTCCCGAAAAGGAAAAAAAACAGTTACCTTGAGCTTCTTGTATCGATAGACCACTCCAAGAACGTTGAGCAGCTGTCTCTTGTACTCGTGAATGCGCTTAATCTGAATGTCAAAAAGGCTCTCGCTGTCGATCCTCACGCCGGTCGCCCAAAACACGTACTGCGCCAGCCTCCGCTTGTTGGCCATCTTTGCCGCTTCCCATTCGGCTTGCAATTCCTCCTCGTCGGCAAACTGTTCGTTAATTCCGGCGAGAGAATTAGAATTAATCAACGAGAGAAGATCGACTGATCAAAACAAAGCGTTTCGTACCGCGCGCAGGCCAGAGAGAAGGTCGAGATCGGTGATCCAGTCCTCGGTCTTCAGCCATTTGGTGATTACGGCGCCGAGTTCTGGGTTGGCAAAACGGAGCCACCGGCGGGAAGTGATGCCGTTTGTCTTGTTCTGAAACTTGGCGGGCCAGAGGCGGACGTAATCCGCGAACAGCTCGGCCTTGAGGATGTTGCTGTGCAGCTCCGCGACGCCATTCACCTGATAAAACGCCAAAAAAACGGATATTGTTATCTGCGGAAAGAATCGTTCCTGATGAATCCCAGTTCACCGTCTGCGCAGAAACAACGCATAAATTTGCCATCCTGACGACGGGCGTCTCCGCGTTAGAGTAATCCACCACGCGCATGCTTGAAAGCTTGTTCTCCAGGTGCGGTATCGTGGCGCGTACCATGATCACGAACTGCAAAGGAGATGGCACCAATAAACCTCGATTTAAAATATAAAATTTTCAAGGATAAGACGCGGATGGTTACCCGTTTGTCAATTTCATCTATGATCTCCATGTGACGAGGGAGAAGCTTAGTAATAAGTGCCCGCGACCATTTCTCCAGCGCCTCCGGCAGCACAGTGTGATTGGTGTATGCCACCACCCTAATTCATAACCGAAGAGGGCTTCATTTACATTATTGTTAGGAATCAATGTCAATTAAATGCAGAGACAATTTCTTTCAAATAAATAAATCAATAAATAAAAGTATAACGGCAGACCTGCCGGTCAAATCCCAGGCTTCATCCCAACCCAGGCCTTCGTCATCCATCAAAAGGCGCATCAGCTCCGGAATTGCGAGGGTCGGATGAGTATCGTTCAGCTGAACAGCAACCTTGGAGGGAAATTCAGACCATTGTATTTCGCCCTTGCCGCTTCTTCTCTCCTTGAATCTACCGACTATGTCCTGTAAAAGTGGACGGAACGGTTTTTTTTTGGGGCGACGGTGACTTCATCAAGAGACGTTGAACATAAACACAAATCCCAAACTGAATAGCAGGTGGCAATGGAGTAAGGAGGAACAGATTGGTGACTCTGCAGAGGAAAAATCTCCAAGTACCTGAGAGGAGGTACTGCAGAGGAAAATAAGTACCTGAATGGAGGCACTGCAGAGGAAATATTGCTGCTTTAGACGCAAAATCTTGCCATCCTCCGTAGAATCGCCAGGGTAGAGAACCGCGCATATCTGCAAAGCAGGTAATATCATCTGCACCTTTGAAAGATATCTAAAAATGGCAAAGCAACTGATCCAACAGAAAGAGCAAGAAGACGGGCAAATTGACGAAAAAAAGACCGTAATGGGTCAAACCTCTTGAGCTCTATGATGAAGTCTTGCAGCGGATTCATAGTGTCCGTCATTAAACTGAGAGAGGTCAAGGCTCGCGGAACTCGCTGTTGCTTCCCAGAGACGGAGGCTGTTTGTATTTTTTGTTTTGTACCCTGGAATAGGGACGTCATAGGCCAAAGCTTGGATGACTTCACCACCAATCCAACTCCGGCTGTCCACAGTAGCCAGTGAGACAAGAAAACTTTTATACCTTTGGAGCAAAAAAGATTGTTTTGGAGTCGACATGTTTCAGTAATCAGCCAATCTAGGGGAAATTTTGGCAATTCAGCACTACAGGGGATATTCTGGTCCTTGTATTTTATGCGACTGCCTGCCTATATAAAGCATGACTTTCTTGAGAATAATGGGATTTTCTAACTCGATAGGCTTCTCGCCATCCCTCCAAAGGCTTCAATCTTTTTCTGCTCTCAGTCACATTTCCACACAATAGATTAGTTTAACGCCGCCCTCATCTTTCCCCCTTCTCTCTTTCTGTGCTACCATCAAACATCACCCCCGAACACAAAAACTTGCCACCTCAATTTTCAGAGACGC
The DNA here is from genome assembly GCA_024174645.1 of Lemna minuta. NCBI lineage: Eukaryota > Viridiplantae > Streptophyta > Magnoliopsida > Alismatales > Araceae > Lemna > Lemna minuta. The sequence goes on from CM044111.1 coordinate 16,760,961, forward strand.
ACCCATCTTCATAGACCATAAAAACCATTGAAAAAAACTTTCTTCCTTTTTCGGCCCCCTTTTGAAAAGATACCTCAGTGACAGGATAGCGGATGAAATATTCACCGTCTTGAATTCTAAAAAGTAATGAGAGTAATTTTGGGCTCCATCAATTCTCTCTATTTGTTGAAAAATACCATCAATTCTCTTCCTTGAATATAAATAAAATCCCCCAACTAAAATATGTTGGAGGAATCGAATGATCAAATGGGCCACAAAGTGGCCGATGCCTGGAGAAGCCAGGTCACTTAAGCGACCATGTGAGGCGGCAAGTGCCCATTTACAGAGGAGCATTCTCATCACGCATTGATGATTAGTCTGGGTATTGGGAATATTTCGGAGTATAAATAGTGGAGCTTGAGGAGCTAAAGAGGGAGTTGTTATGTGAAGTGGAGGGGATGTCTTGAAGAAGGCTGCCATTTTTATTCTCGGATCTTGAGGCTTAGCCTCTAAGGCTCATGGGTTGATCATGACTGCAACTCCAGATATGATTGTGAATCGTAAGTTTCAGGAGACTCAATTGCAAGGTTTCTATCAAAATCTTTGATGCAGAAAGCTTTTTTCTAAAGATAAATATCTCAATTTCCTATAACAATTCCAAATGCTTAGAAAACCAAGTGATGAGCTGACATAGACATCAAAAAGGGTAAATAATTTGGGGACAAAAGTTGACTAGTTTAAAGAGGAGTCACTTACGATCCATTCGAGTTGACCTGCACATGGCCAAAGAATCTCACGGGAAATACAACATCATGCCTGACAATCTCCCATGGGTTGAACCTCTGAAGACAAACAACCAAACCCCAAGGATAAATGGTTCATCTTTAATTCGAAACATCAGTTTGTATAGGAGACACAAGAATTGAACTGGAAAAAAAAGCGAACGAAACTGAAAGGACTACTTTACCTCGAGCCAATCTTCTGCAACTTCTTCTTGTCCCTCCTTGGAAATTCTTTGTTTAAACAGGCCATACCTATAGCGCAGACCATATCCCCATGCGGGTAGATTTAAAGTCGCCATTGAATCCAGGAAGCATGATGCTAGCCTTCCTAACCCCCCATTTCCAAGGGCAGCGTCTTTCTCCTGGAATAATTAAAATTATATTCAGCGCGACCAAGGAAACTTGAATTACAGAAAGAAATAAGAATCTGAAAAGAACACTCTTATGTCTAGCTGTTGCTCAGACTCCTCCTCTATACCTTCTTATGATTTTCTTATTATTTATGAGATAACTGAACAACAGAAAATGGTGCAAAGGTTCCTACGGTTGCCTTTTGGTAAATAACAATGAGTGAACAGGAATATTAAAAATTCGGTAAGAGAACAAAGTGCAAATTGAAATAAGTCAGAAATTATTCTATCAAAGTATTTCACAAAGATCTCGCAGAAAGAAGATGCCACGTACTTGATCGGCTATGTTTTCAAGGTCATAGCCCAATTTCTTCAAGGCCTCGGCGTACGGATCAAGGAGATCAAGGTTTCCAATCGCATTAATCAAGGCCCGGCCTTGCAGAAATTCCATGGAGAGGTAGTAAGTCTGCTTCGGATCAACCTTGTGGAAGTGGAAATACGTGTCGTTCCACCTCTGCAAAGTTAAGGACAATAACCAAAGGAATGCCATTTATTTTGTAACGTCGAATCGAAAGTGGATAAATGGAAGTTCATTTTTATTATCCTTGATCATGAACGGACTGAACACTAATACTTGTATCAGGGGAAACCGTACTTGTACGAGAAGGTCACGAACGCTGTCGGCGGTGGCATAGTAGGCTTGCTCCAGCTCAAACTTGACAGGGGAGAAATGAGGACTATACCGTGCATGGTAGATGATGTTGGACGCAATTTCTGTGGGCTCCCGAGCCAGAGGGAGCGCGACGGCCGGAATCGTGTCGATAACTTTCCTGTGTTCGTCAATCGATCCGTCCGAGGCAGCCATACTCAGTTCTGAGGGTCGCCTCCGAGGAAAAAACCACAGATTTGACAGTCTACCGAGCCCGATCCACCAATGTGAAACAAGTATTAAGAATCTCACCCAAAAGTAGGGAGATGGAAAAATGTTCCGATCGAGAAACTTACAGACCTCTGACGCAAGGAAATGAGAAAAACGGCCAAATGACTGAAAAAGCAGAATTCGATGGGGCGTTGGAGAAACGACAAAATCCTCCGAGAAGCGGGGAAGTGGATCAGGAGGATGAAGCGTGCCGGAACAAAGCCAATCAATGCAAAGGGAGGAAATGTAAAAGTGGTCGTGCGCGGTTTAGGCGCACGAGATCCCGGAGCACAAAGGAGTTTTCGGGGACCGAGGGTGTCGACCAGCGAGAGTGGCGGGGAGACGAAGGGGAGAGAGGAGAACAGAGAAAGAACCGTTGGAAGCGAGACACGTGGACTGGCTAGGAAAGATCTCGTAGGGGCCTCCTTCCGGTTTGACGCGCCAAGCCCACTTAGTCCAAGAAACGTTCTCTCTTCGGGCGACACGTGCCATCTTTCGCGGACGCGCCGTGGCGACATTCTGTGACTCCCATTTCCCGTCCGGCGTCCACCACTGAAAGCGAAGGCTGTTGCGAAGACCAGGGTGGAACAGTGACTCAGAAAAAAAACAGGGAATGGATTACCGCCGTGTTCTCGTGTCCCTCGGGCTGGGTCGAGCTCGGTGGGTGAAGCAAAGGACGAGAAGGGGCGAGTGTATCGAGCTAGGGAAATTGCGGAGTGGGGGGCTCCTCAGGGAAGATGGGCACGACGGAGGAGGGGAAGTCGGTCCTCTTTCCGGCGAGCGAGTAGTAGGCCAGAATCTGTGCGGGTTGCTCGACGGTGAGGCCGTCGGCCTCAAGGTGCAACCGCTGCGGGGGGATGAACTCGATGTTCCAGAAGCGGCGCGCCATGGCCAGCAGGTCGGTGCCGTCGGGCGACGCCTTGTAGCCCTGCACCCAGATGTAGCGCAGCGAGGTCAGCTGCAGCACGGCGCAGGCAATGGCTCGCTCGCTGAAGCAGCAGCCGCGCAACTCCAGCTTCTGCAGGTCGGGACAGCCGCGGGCGAAGGCCAGCAGCCCCTCGTCCGTCTCCCCAACGTAGCCCAGCAGCATGTACCGGATGTTGTGGCTAAGCTCCCCGATGTACCGCAGCCCCGTGTCCGTGAGACCGCCCTGGCGCAGGTACAGCGCGAACCGGCGCAGCGCGGTGCAGCCGCTGAGCAGGGCGCGCACGCCGTTGTCCAGGGGCAGGTCCGTGATGCGCTCCTCGCGGTCCAGCAGCACCATCCGGAAGTCGCGCAGTTTCTTGCTGAAGGCGCCCAGTGACTCGAAGGCGGCGTTGGCGATATCGGAGACGTAGACGGCCAGGTACTCGAGCTCGGGGCAGCCCCGCGCAAGCGCCGCGAGGCCGCGTTGTGACACCTTGCCCTGCTCGTCCTCGTACTCGTCCTCGCCGCGCTCGATCCGCAGGCGCCGCAGCTTCTTGCAGCGCTCGGCGAGCATCTCCAGGCCGCGGTCACCGATGACGTTGCGTACCTCGAGAACCTCCAGACTGGGGCACTGCTGGATTAGCTGGCAGTGGTCCTCCGTGCTCAGGAAGGTGAACTGCAGGTCCAGCTTCTTCAGGTTGGCAGCCAGGGGGAAGATCAACGGCATCTCGTGCGTGCCCATGAAGCTCAGGCTCAGCCGACAGAGCCGAGGGGGAAAGCGGATGTGTCGGTAGGCGCTGTTTTCCTCGCCCGCGCCGTCGTTGAAGGACCCGCCGCCGAATTCTTCAAGCGCCGGGGCGGCGGCGAAGAAGGGGGCCAGCTCGAGTACGTCGCAGTCGCTGATCTTGAGCGAGCTCAGCGACCGGCAGTTGGTCGCCAGCAGGATCAGGTCATCGCACGAAATCCGGAGCTCCGTCATGTAGAAGTTCAGGCTCTCCAGCACGCAGTTGTTCTTCGCTAGCTCCCGCAGCCACTCCCCTTCCTTGTCCACGACTGAGCTCTCTTCCAGGAACAGGGTCTTCAGCCGGCTGCCAACCCGAAAGAAAGAAAAATCATCATTTCGCGTCAAGATAAATCAAACAAGGAAATATTCGGGGACATCATCATTTCACGTCAAGAGAATAATCCAAGAACAACTGCAAGAGGCGAGGGGGCCAGGCAGAAGGAAAGACTTCGGAGGCATCGGCATTTCACGTCAAGAAATAATCGAAGAACCAAAGAATTCTAGTGAACGGACCTGCACGTGCGGGCAACGAGGTCGAGCGACTCGGTGGAGAAACCGGAGCACTTGTCGAGCTTTAGGGCCTGGAGAAGAGGGCCGCGGGCTCGGATGAGGACCTGGAGGTCGGCGTCCCTGATGATCATGCGGCGGAAGTGGACGGACTTGAGGCAGGGAAAGGCCTCCGCGATGACGTGAATCCAAGGGCCCACGTAGCCGCCCCAGTCCTCGGGGATGAGGTTGAACATGGCGGCGCGGGGCTTGCCCTTGAGCTTAAGCGACTCCAGCCAGGGGAACCTCTTGCGCAGCCGATCGGGCGTCGTAGAGTAGCACAGCGCGATAGTGATATGCTTGCGCGTCAAGGCGTCCGCGCCGTGCCACTTTCTGCACACCTGCGACGCCGCGTCCCGATCTCTTGGATCCTCCAAGCGCTCCATGACGAATTCCAGAACCACGTCCGGTATGCCCGTCCTGCTCGGCTTCCGACTCTCGTCCATCCCCCCGCCCCAGCGAGAAAGGAATCGAATGCCAAGGCGAATCAAGGTATTTCTCGTCCAAACCTAATCAGTAGTTAGAAGAGAGGAGTAACGGAAGAGAAATTGGGTTGAGGATTAAGTCGGGTCTCAGGAATCTACGGAATCGCAGGACAAGGGCTAACGTCATATTGGGCAGGGAGCATCGGATTCTGGGAAAGCAAACAGGAGCAGGGACCGGTAGAAACGGGTCAAAGACGACGAGAGGAGAGAGCGGGCCGGATGGACAAGATCACAAGCAGCGCATCAAGGGAGAGAGAGAGAAGCGGCGTACGAATCAGATCCCTCGTTTCCCCCTGCGCACAATCGTTCACCACGGCGGGCGAAGACGTGTGAAGTCGTCAGCTCTCTGCGCCGCCAAGGGCACACAGCCGTGGCGGCTCGTCAAACCGGGGACCGATGGCCCGAAGAGGAGGCAACGAGGAAAGAGAGGAGTGGAAGAAGATGCCCTAAATTTCAAAGACCGTCAGTCCAGGTGAGGGCCAGAGACGACGATTTGAGATCGAATAGTAGGGAGAGACGATATGTTCTTAATCTCGAGGGGTACTGGAGAGGACGGGGACAGCGATTAGGTCGGCTTCTTGCGAGTAGCCCGGGGGGGGGGCTGATAACGAAAAGAAAACAGTGCTGTGGGGTCCACACCAATCTCTGTGAAAATCTGTTCCCCAGATCCTACCCCCACCGGGCGGCCACATCACCCCTCTCTCATACCTTTCTCGATTTCCCTCGGAAGCGAGGATTCTGGAGATCATTTTGTCCCCCTCCAAAAATAATCTCGGAACCTGCGGCGCAAACAGACGGGTACCTGCCTCCTGTGGAGGTAGGAAGAGAGGCAGAAATGCACCAAATAGGAGCGAGGGATGCAAGCTCCGGGACAAGGGAGAGGCATCTCTCTCTCTCGAGCGTAAACTGCACTTCTGATGAACCAATTGCAGACTGGATAGCGAGAGGACTGAGCGGCTGCACCGCCGGCAGAGGTAAGTATCTCGAACAACGATTCCACTTGGTCGAGAATCGAGAAAGACCTAGCTGGTAGAATGCGAGAAGAGATAAAAGGCAAACATTCCGCATGTTGCCCGCGACGGCCATGCCCATCCGTGTAGGCATGCCCTCTTGAGCCTGAAATTGATTGCATAACAAGCAGGGGATTTCGGGAGGAAGAACTGAAGCACGGTACTTACAGACAAATCTACAGTCTGAAATGAGTAGATAGCTCATCCAGCCCCACTTAACGACAGAGCCCTCCCTATTCAAGTTTCAACCCCACCAAGTGGCGATCGAATCTTGGTCTCACCCCTCGGGAGGCCAGCGCAGCGCGAGAAAATGAATAAAAAAGCTCGCAGATTTCCCGAGGACGAAACACCAACATCATTGCCCTGCAAACTCGATCTCAACTCTCGGCGGCAACGCTTATAATGCTCGTGACCTGCACCGGATGATGATCAAGTTCGCAAGAAAAACAATTTCGACGTGACCCGAGAAAAGGAACTTTGAACGTGACAAATGCTCCGGACAATTTTCTCAACGAGGATTGCAGTAAATAATTATGGCCTTTCCAATTCAGTGTGAGCCGCCAATTTACGCTAAACTCTTTTTGCAAGGTAATTAACACGTGAACTGCCTTCATCATAACCTGAAGGGAAAAACAAATGCTCCATCAAATTTTCTCTTGGGAAAATCATAATTATTGCCCTCCTAATTTAGGTCCCAGTTTTCAATTTATGCTAAACTTTCATTTATTTTTCTAAGGTCATTAGTTTGCAAGCCAATTGTAGTTACATCTCATTTATATTTAATAAATAAACTTTTATTTCCTATCATTCTTGACGGATATTCATAATGAAGATCTAGAAAGTATTCTAAAGACTAAGTAAATTATAATGATATTATACCATAACAATAACTGATCTTTAAACCTAAGTATTTTAATTCAAAGGATATTCGAGAAGAACATCCAAATATCTAAAAAAAATTAACACTATTTAATATAACTTATATGATCATTACAGATGATCGCATGGCCATTAATATGGAAGACACCTTGTAAGGCCTTACATCTCCTTTGACACACCAAAAAATTGATGTCCGGAGACAAACTACATTGGTTGTTTCTTGTCCCCCAAGTCATCAAGAATCAAGACCAAGTTAGCTCCAAAAATCAGGCCATGCACTTGTGATTTATCTATCATTGGTCATGCATCTGGAGGAAAAAGAAAAGGAACAGAAATCTGCTCATCAATACATGATTATTTCTAATGGGAGGTAAAACCCCAAGTGTGATCTGGTCATCTGCAAGCTGAACCTTCACCTCAAATGGCACTAAAGTAGTTTTCTAGCTGAGGTACTTCATCTAGTGATGGCTCACTTCCTCTCCATGATCATCTGGGTATGAAGACTTTCTTAAGATCTTGAAAGGTTACTTTTTTCTACTTGTGGCACTATGAATTATGTGGAAGAGAAAGAGCTTTTGCTTCCGCATTGCAAGCCTTGTGATAGAAACCCTAATTCGATATTGTTGGGATCTTATATAGATAAGCCTTCCAAAATTTTGATCAGAAACCTCGAATACAACGTAATATATTGAATTGAATATTCAAAATATCAAGGCACTAAGAATCGATGACCTTATTTGTTATATATGAGAAAACGTACTTGTAAGGTTGACTTGAAGGAGTTCTTGAAACTATTCAAGTGTCTAGCCTGTTGAGATCTAAGGTTGATAAGCCTTCCAAAATTTTGATCAAAACACTTAATACATTGAAATACATTGAATTGAATACTCAAGATATTGAGGTACCAAGAACAGATAATCATATCATCTAATATGTATGAGAAATATACTTATAGTGTTTTCTTGAGGGAGCTATTGAAGTTATTCAAGTGTCTTGCCTATTAGGATATGAGGACAATAAGCCTTCCAAATTTTTGATTAAAACATCGAATACAACATAATAAATTGAATCGAATACTCAAGACTTGAGGCACCAAGAATAGATAATCCTATCATCTAGTATGTATGAGAAAACATACTTACAGGGTTTCCTTGAGGGAGTTCTTGAAGTTAACCAATTGTCTAGTGTCTAGTGGTATTCATACGATCTCTAGATGGTTAGATTTCATCGTCAAAGCTCTTCACCAAGAGAGAAAAAGAAGAAATGAGAGAAGTTTTCATAAGGCTTGCATGGGCCTCTTCATCTGTGGTTGTTTTCTCCTTATTTATAGAAATTTAGTATGTGATTTTTTATATAAAAACCCTTATAATCATGTTTACATCCACCAACATCCATAGACCTTATGTGTGTGAATTTCTAGGTTTATATCTCACTAGTTAATAACTCTATAGGCCCAATAATACCCTATTAGTCAAATTTAATTAATTATCTATATCAACATATACATTAATTAATCAAAAATTGATTTAACCAAATCGACGGGTTGAGTTGCGAGCCCATTAGGTGGCAAGCTACACCACGTACTATAGCAGATATGGAGTATATAAGAACTATCTTATGGAACCTTTCCATCATTAGTTACTATGCATGTATAATCCTTTGTCCGCATGAGACTCATGAATAACTTAGAGTATAATCAACTGTCAAACCCTAATCGGTCACTCAAGTTAGTACTAATGTGTATAGGAAATCATCGAGAACTCATTCTCCAATATTTCTACTACCTTGGCCAAAGATTTCATCACATCTCATTCTTTGGGTCAATCTCCTTAAATATCGAGGGCAGATGACCCCATCTTGACCACATAATTATCTTTGAAGACTTCATGTCTTATCCAATGTATGATATTTTAAAAAATACGCGATCATCCATACATAAAGATGTCTTTGGTGTCTTAAGTCAAAGGACCAAAAATATAACCATGACATGAATCAAACCTGATTAATAGCTAGGTATAATACCATTCATTGATTCATACAGACAATTTAATGAACTCTTTTTCTAAATAACACCCACTATCTATGATTGGTATCTCCACAATAATGTCTATAGGATCAACCATACTCAACATATGAGTCAGATCAGATAATGATATTCTTTTTGGATAATTTAATATCTTTCTCGAATATCTTACAAAATAGGAATGTTTAGAACATATGTTTAAAGACTAATGATCAGTGTAGTATGATCTCATCATAACTCACTTAGTCATTGCATATGTTCATGGACTTTATTACAAATATCACACAAGAATGAAAATGAATAAATTTTATTTCAATGAACATAAACAAGATGCATAGAAGTATAATTGGCTTATAGGCCATATAATATCCATCAGACATGCCTTAAAGTCAATCAATGTTTTAAATATATTCCTCATAATGTCAAAGACATCACTGATAACATGCAATTTATACATGAATTTACATAATTATTAATGCATTTAAGACATTAAATATTTCCATTTGTATGCATGTTATCATACTTTGAGTGCATATCTATCATTCTATGTAATTTTAGGTTATGATATAAAAATATATCATTTTAGGGATTATTATACATAATTAAATAATATAGTTTTTACTCCCATATATATTTGAGATCATAATTACATTTTCGTGATTAAATGATAAGAAAAAATATTTTTTATTTACATTCATATATTTTTCTAAATTTTTTTTCATAAGATGAATGAGTGTATTTTTAAATTAAAATATATTCTCTTGTTATTTAAATATTTTAAATTTTTATAATAATAGATAATTTACTTTTTGATCCAAAAAAAAATTTGGATTAATTTCGAGTTGTACTTTTGAAAGTTATGAATTTCCTAATATTTATGATTTTTTGGAATTTTTTGGAATTTATTTAAAGCTATTTTTGATTTTTAAAAAGAATAAAAATGTTTATATATGTCACGAGTTGACTGATAACACACAATTTATACATAAAATTATGTGATTATCAATGCAAATTAATGTATAAAACATTCCATTCTGATGCATGTTATCATACTTTGAGTGCATTTCTATCATTTCATACAATTTTAAGTTTATAATCTTAACATGTAGTGTTTTAGGGATAATTCTGTATAATTTAAGAATCTATTTTAGAATATATTATTTAGATCTAAATTTGAGATTATAATTAGGTTTTAATATTAAATAATAAGAGAAAATGTTTATATACACTCATTTATTTTTCTAAGTTTTGTTTTTCAAGAAGAAATGGGTGTATTTTTGAAATAAGAATCTATTCTCTTGTTATTTAAATATTTTGACTTTTGAAATGATAGATAATTTAATTTCTGATCCAATGAAACAAATTTGGATTAATTTTGAGTTGTATTTGAAAGATATGAATTTTCTAATTTTTAGGGATTTTTTCAAATTTTTTCTGAATTTTTTTGAATTTAAAATTAATTTATTTTATTAAAATCGATTTTATAAATCACGCATGTGATGTGACAAAATCTCAAGCGTTTGATCAAATTGCAATCGTTGATCAAGGCAAGGGGTGATGTGACAACACGTGGAGCGTTCGATCGCGCGATTAAATTGTGATTATCGATCGTCACTTAAGGCAGGGGGTACTTGGTGCAATTCTATTTGTTGGTGAATCATTTTAAAATCAATTTAATCTCAGTCATCGATCTGAAGTGTTATAACGGCTGAGATTAAAATCGATGAAAACACATTCGAAGCGTTAGATCAAGATCCAATGGATGGCGTTTCAAGTGTTCCTTCTAAAGCACGTGACGTGGCGAAATCTCGACGGTTCACCTGCGATCCAACAGCCATGACTTAACCTTAACAGATTCACACTCCTGCATTTCATTAGAGACGTTGATCGAAGATCAAGCATTTCATTGGATAGTTACCCCAAAATTAGCTATAAATTGAGATGTTCTTCGACATTGTAATACATTCTTGGATGTTTTCGAGTAATCGAACTATTTATACACCAATAGCTTTGAATCTCTTGCTTCTAATCTCTTCTAGACTCATTTTCACGTTGACGGAGTGGCTGGAAGCAAGATTTTGTCTCTCGAATAGGGAGACTTTGCCTCTTGGACACCGATGATCATCTTCGAAATCTCAAAATCAAAAAAGCCTTGAATCCAGCGATTAATTGGATCATTCGATCGCTATCTCAGGGTTAGATTATATGTTTTCCTCCTAATCTATCATCATGTATCATTAATTTTTAACTTAAGATCGTAGATTTAGTTAATTTTCATTTTTTTAATTTCAGATTTCTCTCCCTTCGCGTTCGGAAATTTCTATCTAATTTGCTCTTTGATTTCTCTACGAATCTTGATCCAAGTAGAGTGATTTTTATTATGTGAATTCATCTTTGGTTTCTCTTTCAAAATCTATCAATTTCCTTAATTTCTCACCTCAATTCATCATCTGATTTGATTGAATTTCAAAAGATCTCTCAAAATTATCTTATTTCTCAATGGATTCGACCCTTATTCGCCACTATGCTATTCAAATTCGTGATTTAATCATAAAATTGGTGAGTTTGGTATTAATTTTTACACGAATCGATGTATAATTAACAACTGCATCGATTCGTTCCGTCAATTTAATCAAAACGCCGAGATGTATAAAGCCAAAACAAAGGCTTTTCATGTCAAACACATTAATCGGAAAAACTTTTTCATGTTCATGACAGAGTATGGCTTTATAATTCTCATCTTAAAACTCTTTCCGGGGAAGTTGCGCTCTAGGTGGGATGGTCCGTACGAGTTCCTTGAAGCATTTGACAATGGATCGGTCTTAATTTTAGATCCTAAAACCAACAATTCTTTCAAGGTGAATGGGCATAGATTGAAAACCATATATTGGTGAAGAAGGACCACCACCTCTCCATGATAAAGAGCTGTGACTTCTTGAGACATCAGCCACTAATTAGTCGCTAGAGTGAGTTTAGTCTGGCTGAAGACGTAAAACTTTGCGATTTTTGGGAGGCAACCCAACCTTATCTTGGTTTTTGCATTTACTTTTTACCTTATTGTTGTTTTTAACTTGTTTTTACCTTGCTTTTGCTTTTAGCATTTACTTTTATCTTTATGTTTACTTTTATATTTGTTGTTTGCTTTTATATTTACTTTTGTTTTTCTATAGGCTCCATATACGCTAAGGAGGAGAGAACAACAAAAGAAGGAAATTCATCCCCAAAGAACTCCACGAATGAAGAGAAGAATGCAACCAATGCAAAATACTCGCTAAGTTTTTCTTTTAACCCCTTTGTCTCATTTCCTATTTATTTATTTCGCATGTCATGCACCATGATTGCCATCTCTTTTCCATGAGCATGCTGATTTTTATTGAGGACAATAAAAGGAATGAGTTTGGGGGGGAGTTTTCTAGAAAACTTAAAATTTTTAAAATTTTTTGCATTCCTTCATGTGGTATTCTATGCATGATATGATTATAAACCATGTGAACAGAAACATGATCTTTCCAAAATCACATGAAATATTAGAAACATAGAATACATGAACATCTTCAAATACTTAGTGAAATCATGGGAAAAGCAACCTTAAGTGTTATCTTGAGGAGGTTGTAGAGTCGATGGAATTACGGATCTATGTATTCCTTTGGGGAACCATAAAGTCTAATCTAAGAATCTACTCAAGCTCATAGTATAATTTTTCAAAAATCTATGTACTTTCTCATCCACTCATTCTTCATTTCTAAATTTTGAGTTTTTTGTTTAGTGCACGCACATCCTTCCATTCTCCATAGCAAAGTCGTAGCTTGTATCATCCTTTTCTTGGGACACTACTATTATTGACATAGTGAAGTTTCCTGATCCATAGAGATACCATAACCTCTTCGGGGAATAAGTTTGCATGTCTACTAAGGATGACACATGGGTAGGATGAGCACCATTGAATGAATAATGATGAATGTTGTTTCTAATAAGCTGCATAAAAAGTCTTAGAAAGTTTTAATTCTACATTTAATTTTTATTATCTAATCTATTTCCTTAAAAAGGCTTGCAGCAAGTAGAATTAGGATGAAAGAAAAAGAAAATAAAGTAGAATTAGAATGGTAAGATGCCTCCTATAGGTTTTAGTCGATTCTATTTTACAACCATTATGTATGAAAAGGATGATGCTTGTTTCTAATTCTTGTGTCTTTATCATTCGTTTCCATAGTGCAAGGAGGAATCGACAATTGATTTGGTAAGGTGAATCATTTTCTTAATATACTTATATCTTTATTAGTGTGTAGAGCAAGAGGATTTTTTATTTATCTGGTGGATTAAAGTGTTCACCAAAGAAATGTCATGACCCTAAGTTCCTAGTGCACTACCTTCTCCTTGCCATCATTTAAGGTAGAACATTCATTTCAGATTCTATCAATGCTTAACCCATGATTTTCTGAAGTCATTTTTTAGTCCTATTACACATTATTTATGTTTCCAATGCTAAGGGAGTAGAAATGATTTAAGTTGGGGGTGTGATAACATGCATATTTAACTTGAATTCTTATTCTATTTAACTAATATTCATGCTTATCTCATGTAATTATGATGCATGTGATCATAATTTTATAAATTTTCTCCATTGGCATGGCATTTTACTCAAGTCCCCATTTTTGCATTATTTAGGGTTAATTATGTGTTTTATTACTGTTTGACCTTTTGCAAGGTCAAATAATTAGAAATGAACCATTTTCCTTGATTTATTTTGACTTTAGTAGATGATTAAAAGAATAAATTATAAGAAGAGAATGAGGGGATGAATCAAAATAGAATTCCAAAGGGTTGATTTAATATTATTGTGAATTCATCCTATTTTCTTGTTTAGATTTATATTTTAGGTGACATGGTATTAAAGATGAAGAAATTTTTGTCCAATGGAGAAAATTTGAGTAAAAAGGAGTTCTAGAAATGAAGTTATGAATTTCTGAATTTTATACATTTTACTATATTTTATTTTGATTTTTTAGGTATTTTTCAGAATTAATTTCCTTAAAAAGATCGCGAAAAAGGGTTTTATACATGCGCGGGACCCACGAAACTAATGTCGCGCGACGCTGACACATGGCAGAGCCACGCGAGCCAAAGTGGACCATGTGGACGCCTACGTGGCGCGAAGAGTTTGATGGGCTAAGTGTGTGTGGGTCTACGGGTATAGTGGGCCCACGGTAGGCATAGGGGGGCGTACTTGGCCCATTGGGTGACGCAAAGGGCTATTGCCCTTCTACCTTTTATATGCGATTTTTCTCTTTAAATTTCTCTATGTGGGACTAATTCCTCTCTTAGATTTTTGTAGGCAATGTGGCGAACTGTGGTGCGTCAGATCAAACCGTGCGAATCGAAGCGCGTCGATCGCGTGGACTTCAGTCCATCTGATCTCATCATACGCACGTGACTATTTCGCAACCGTCAATCTCATTAATGAAATCTGAAGGTTGCGATTTAATCGCAGACTCGGTGAATCATGAATCGACACTTGGCTTAATGTGGTTACTTCGATGAAGATTGAACGGCAAAAATCAAAAAGTGGATTCCGCATCTTGGGATTGTGGTCCATCTATTTCGAGCAATGTGGCAACTGATGGGATCTAAGGCTCAAAGAGCTCTCCAAGTTTTCGACCAAAACAATGATTACAACAGAAGATGTTGAATCAAAACATTCAACAGAGTTGAAGCACCAAGAACAAAATTCTAGGTGATCCTATCATCTAGTATAGAATAAAATTCATACTTCATGAATCATTTGAACGAGTTCTTCAATCGTTCAAGCGTCCGACCTCTAGCGGTATCCACACAATCTCCAGACGGTCGGATCTTCTCTTGAACACTCATCACCACGAGAGGAAGAGAAGAGAGAGGAGAAGTTCCACTAGGCTTGGATGGAAACCACTATTATAGTCATTCTCCCCCTATTTATAGACTTTAGGAATGTAAAATTTTCACAAAAACACTTATTATTATGTCTATATCCACCAACATCTATTGACCTTATGTGTGTGACCCTATAGGTTTATATATCTCACCAGTTAATGACTCTAACAATCCAATAACACTTATTGGTCTTCCTTATCAATTAACTCTATCAACATATATATTAATTGACTAAGGATTGATTTAACCCAATCGACAGGTTGAGTCGCCAGCCCGCTGGGTGCCAAGCTACATCACGTGCTCTTGGAGATATGGAGTATATTAGAACTCTTTCATGGAACCCTACTGGTGGCGTACGACCCCCGTCGCCACCAAGACACGATACCACGGCGCCGGAGGAGCCCTTTTTGCGCGTGCGGATATATCCGCTTATCTTTATTTCTTTATTTCTTTTTTATGAACTCTTGACCCGCACGTGTTTAAGCGGGTCCTCGCTTATTTCCCTCTTCCTTTTAGGCTTTCGGGTGGGTTTTTCCCTTTTTGGGATCCCATTCGTGAAGCCCTTTCTTTTGTGAACCTTTGTTTTCTATGAGTATTTTGGGTTTTGGGTTGTGGGCCTCAAGTGGGCCCTTTCCCCTCTCGGCCCATTATGGGCTCTATAAGAGGGGAAGGGACCCCCCCACAAACCCTAGCCATCATTTGAGAAAAAAGAAGGAAGAACCTCTTCTCGAGTGGCCGCTCATGGAAAGCTAGGGAAGGAGTCCAACCGCCGACGCCGCCGCCGCCGCCGCCGCACCGATTGTGCCGCCGCCGCCGCCGCTGTTTCCGCCGCCACTCCTTGCCCTAACTCCGGACTCGCTGAACGCCGCCGCCATCGCCGCCGCTCCAAGCCGCCATTGCTGCCGCCTAAGCTCCGCCGCCGCGCCTAGTCGCCGCCGCCGCCGCCGCCAAGCTCGCCGCCGCCGCCATCGCCGCCAAAGCCGCCGCCATCGCCGCCGCGCAAGGCCGCCAACACTCCTCCTGCCGCTGCGCGCGATCCGCCGCCGCCGCGCTCAGTGCCGCCGCCGCCGACGCCGCCGCCACCTGTTAGCCGTCCGCCATCACCGCCGCCTTCGCAAGCCCGTCGCGCCCCCTTCCTCCCACCGGAAACGCCGCCTCGCCTCCCCCTCGTCGCGCGCCGCCCTGATCGCTGCAGAGAAACCCTAATCGACGAGGAGAAGAAATGAACGATCCCCGCTGAGTTGACTCAGCGGGAATCGCTTCCTTTCCCCCACTCAGCCACCCGGTCCGGGTCGCCTGCCTCGCCCGGATCGCCCCTGGGCCGGCTCGAGCCAGCCCCACATTGGTCCGGACCGCCCTCAAAGCCAGAGTCAGCCGCCCGGACCGATCCCTACCAGGCCGGGTCCCAGCTCGCCCTCAGCCGAGACCGGTCCGAACCGGGCCCCTGCCCCGCTCGATCCCCGACCGGCCTGCATCGCCCTGGACCACCCAGGGCGGTCCGCGCGGTCCCAGACCGCTCGAACCGGCTCAGACGGCCTCCGAGCCGGCCCTGTGAACGGCCTCGCACGGGTCTGCACTCGCCCAGACCGCCCAGCGACCGGTCCAGACCGCTCGAACCGGCCCCGATCGCTCCCGAGGCCGCCAGACGCCACCTCCCACCATCCCGTGTCGGCTGCGCCCGTCCCGGCTCGCCCTCGACTTCGTCATCGCCCGCCCCACGCCGATCGATCCTCCGCGCTCCCTCGCCGACTCTCGCCCGGCGTCCGTCCTCGCGCCGCGCCCGACGACCTCCCTCGTCGCGACCGACCGGCTCGCGCCCCGCAGTTAGCTTCAACCCTCTTTCAAGTTAATTACTTTTTCGAAGCATTTCCTTTACTCGCTCTCCACCGCCGTCGGACGACGTAGATAGGGTAGTACGATTATAGGTTCGAGATTTCGACGCGTACGTCGGGTCCGGTACCGAGCGTGGGCTGCAGCCTCCTGGCTACTCCACGACGAGCGACTTCCACGCCTCCGACGTGGATCGAGAGGATCTCACCCTGCTCATCATCGCGAGTTTCCCGGGTCACTCTGGAGTCGACTCCGCTGATCGGCACGTCCGCTCGTACTTATGTTTAGGTTAGGTCTCATACTTAGGGTCTAGGATTTGCTTATCCATAGGTTAGGTTTAACCGGCTACCTCCGGTCAACCTCAGTCCCCATTGATCGTGCACGAGGGTTTTCACCACCGCGTCTCCCGCATCAAATTGGTATCGAGCGGTCGTGGGTTCTCGCCAACTCCGGTCCTTGAGGACGCTCACTTGAGCCTCCGTAGCGTAGTTAGGACATCATATAGGTCATTGCATCATATAGGCACCCCTAGGTTATCATCATGGCATTCGAGACACGCTCCGCCAGAGCTAGAGGAGGATCCCCTTCTTCACGGCATTTGTGTGATGCCTCGGAGCTACCTCCCCCGCGGTTTCACGAGCCCCGACGGCCCGTGAGCCCATATGGTGATCATTATGATCACCTCTACCCCGACTACTATGATTGTCGAGATGATCCTAGTCGTCGAGGCGACCCACGTCACGACGATGGTCGCGACCGAGTGTACCATCTCTGGCCCTCGGATGCTTATGGTCGCCACAGACAGGCCTATCGAGCTCATTTGGACGACCCACCCGATCCGCCACCGCCACGACTGCGCTATGACGACCCTCGACACCACGATCGTGATCAGGGTCAGGATCAGCGACACTACTCTAGATATAGAGGTGACCCTCCCCGATGAGACGATCTCGATCGGCGAGTTGCCCGTCAGTCGCCAGATCGCGATGCTTATCATCGCGACTATCCGCGTGCGCGAGACTACACTCGCGCACCCGAGGACGCACGTTATGATCGTTATCACGGTCATGAGCGTTATCCCGATCATAGGCATTACCGGAGTCCTCCCCACCACGACATTGGTGAGGACTACCGCGCAGACCGATATGACGATCGGGATATGCGACACGAGGATCATGGTGCCCGCATACCGAAAGGTATGCGTACCTTTGATCTAGTCTTTTATGGCTCTCGAGGGCCTAGAGACTATATCGATTGGGAAGTCCGCTATGAACTCCTACTTTCGATATTATCGCATGGATGACGGCCTCTGCGTTGAGTACGCCGAGACGAGACTTGGCGGACACGCCAAGATCTTTTGGGAGGATGAGCGTCATGCAGCTTATCGACGAGGACATCCCATCACTTCATGGATAGATATGGCTCAACGCTTGAGGAACAAGTATGTTCCTCGAGAGTATGAGTCTCACGTCATTCCCGGACAGGGCACGATGCCTGTCCGGGAGCACATGGAGCATATGGTGCGACCCACCGATGACTTCGATTTTTCTCCATCTCAGCCTCTTACGAGGGTCGCTCCTACGCGATCTAGTCCGACCACCTCGGCTTCACCGATACGATCTAGTATCGGGAATGGACGGACTACACCCGAGATGTCAGTAGCGTCAGCATCATCTCGGCGACCACCACCTGCAGACGCACCTCACCAGACGACAGCCTTGTCCCAAGTTCACACCACTTGTTTCAAGTGTTTGGGCGAGGGACATTGGACGAGCCAGTGTCCTTTGTGGAACCTCCTTCTCGAGGTCAAGGGACTCGACCGTGGCTCCCATGAGGATGACCTTCCTTCAGGCGACGATGTTTATCTCGCTGATGAGGCCCTGGCAGACGAGTGCGATGACACTCCTGAGCTGATTGATTACACCCCGATCAGGCCAGCCGCTCCCGCAGCCGTCGAGGCCCCCGCTCCAGCCAGCACCCTGACGAGCACACCGATGAGGGACATGATCAGCGTTGCTATTCCGAGATCACTAGTGGATGTGATCCTACCACCCCAGTTGCCCGTCCACCATCATTTGCCCGACGACGCATCTTCGGTAGGCGCGCCATCACTTATGCGCCTCCATGGACTATCCACGTCCATTATCTCAGACCGCGACATGCGGTTTACTAGTCACTTCTGGAGGACTTTTATGAGCTTTCTTGGGACTAAGCTCGCATTCTCTAGCGGTTATCATCCCCAGATTGACGCACGGATCGACTTCGGTCACTAGCCCACGAGAGTTTGACCATTTGGGACGTGACCCTACCATGCGCCGAGTGCACTTACCACCCCTCTTCCGACCATACCTCTGGCGTGAGCCCCGTCGAGATTGCACATGGCTTAGCACCCCACAGGCCCTTAGACATAGTTCCCCTCGACCCTCATGTAAGAGTTTATAGGGTCAGAGTCGCATTTGCCCAGCATGTTAGTCAGTTGCATCAGGACATTCATGATAGAGTATTGAGTCAGTATGCATCGTACAAGCAGGCTGCCGATTTGCACTGTCGACCCCGGGTCTTCCAGGTGGGAGACCAGGTTATGGTTAGGCTGAGGCCCGAGCGTTATGCTCCTGCTCTTAGCACCGGCCCGTCTCGAGTCCTTCCCCGGATAGGCGGGATCGCCTATGTCGTCGACATCCCTCCTTCGTGGGGGAATAGCTCCACGTTCCATGTGATGGATCTGACGTCGCACCCAGCTCTACCTCTTTCATCTCGACGTTAAGCCTTCACCTACCGGCCCATTCTTTGAGAGAGAGTTTGCCTCGGAAGCCCACTTTCCCCGCGTTACCACTCCCGATCGGCACGAGCGAGTCGAGGAGATTTTTCGGGAGGTAATTGACTTCTCAGGGGATGGAGTTTCGTGGAGATTCTTTGTGCACTGGCCAGGCCGACCACCGGAGGACGACGTATACATCTCGGAGGTGGACCTCGAGCGACTACGATTAGATCATTGGAGCCCCTGCCGTCTTCTCTTGCCAACTCGACGGAGTCGAGTTCTTCCGACCCCGGTAGGATTGGTGGCGTACGACCCCCGTCGCCACCAAGACACGATACCACGGCGCCGGAGGAGCCCTTTTTGCGCGCGCGGATATATCCGCTTATCTTTATTTCTTTATTTCTTTTTTATGAACTCTTGACCCGCACGTGTTTAAGCGGGTCCTCGCTTATTTCCCTCTTCCTTTTAGGCTTTCGGGTGGGTTTTTCCCTTTTTGGGATCCCATTCGTGAAGCCCTTTCTTTTGTGAACCTTTGTTTTCTATGAGTATTTTGGGTTTTGGGTTGTGGGCCTCAAGTGGGCCCTTTCCCCTCTCGGCCCATTATGGGCTCTATAAGAGGGGAAGGGACCCCCCCACAAACCCTAGCCGTCATTTGAGAAAAAAGAAGGAAGAACCTCTTCTCGAGTGGCCGCTCATGGAAAGCTAGGGGAAGGGAGTCCAACCGCCGACGCCGCCGCCCGCCGCCGCACCGAGGTGTGCCGCCGCGCCGCCGCTGTTTCCGCCGCCACTCCTTGCCCTAACTCCGGACTCGCTGAACGCCGCCGCCATCGCCGCCGCTCAAGCCGCCATTGCTGCCGCCTCTAAGCTCGCCGCCGCCGCCGCCGCGTAGTCGCCGCCGCCGCCGCCGCCAAGCTCAGCCGCCGCCGCCATCGCCGCCCAAAGCCGCCGCCATCGCCGCCGCGCAGGCCGTCAACACCCCCTCCCGGTCGCCGCCGCGATCCGCCGCCGCGCGCTCGGGTGCCGCCGCCGCGTCGTGCCGCCGCCGGCCGACGCCGCCGCCACCTGTTAGCCGCTCGCCATCACCGCCGCCCATAGCCCGTCGCGCCCCCTTTCCTCCCACCGGAAACGCCGCCGCCTCCCCTCAGTCGCGCGCGCTCGATCGCTGCGAGAAACCCTAATCGACGAGGAGAAGAAATGAACGATCCCGCTGAGTTGACTCGGCGGGAATCGCTCCCTTTCCCCCACTCAGCCACCCGAGTCCGGGTCACTGCCCTCGCCGGATCGCCTCAGGCCGGCTCGAGCCAGCCCCACATTGAGTCGGACCGCCCTCGGGCCGGGTCAGGGCCGCCCCAGAGCCGACCCAGCCCAGGGTCGGTCCGGCTCGCCCCGAGGCTGAGCCCGGTCGAGACCGGTCTGTCCCGCTGATCCCGACCGGTCCAAACCGCCTGGACCACCCAGCCGGTCCAGCGCCGGTCCAGACCGCCCGAACGAGCCGAGACGGCCCCAGAGCGGCCCAGAGCCCGGTCGGACCGGCCCGAGACCGCCCAGCACCGGTCCAGACCGCCCCGACAGGCCCCGATCGCCCCGAGCTGGCCCGGGACGCCGCCTCCCACCATCCCGTGTCGGCTGCGCCCGTCCGGCTCGCCCGACTCGTCATCGCCCCGCCCCACGCCGATCGATCCTCCGCGCTCCCCGCCCGACTCGCCGGCGTCCGTCCTCGCTGCCGCGCCCAGACGACCTCCCTCGCCGCGACCGACCGGGCTCGCGCCCCGCGGAGTTAGCTTCAACCCCTCTTTCAAGTTAATTACTTTTTGAAGCATTTCCTTTACTGCGTCTCCACCGCCGTCGGACGACGTAGATAGGGTAGTACGATTATAGGTTCGAGATTTCGACGCGTACGTCGGGTCCGGTACCGAGCGTGGGCTGCAGCCTCACGGCTGACTCCACGACGAGGCGACTTCCACGCCTCCGGACGTGGATCGAGAGGATCTCACCCTGCTCATCATCGCGAGTTTCCCCGGGTCACTCGGAGTCGACTCCGCTGATCGGCACGTCTGCCTGTACTTATGTTTAGGTTAGGTCTCATACTTAGGGTCTAGGATTTGCTTATCCATAGGTTAGGTTTAACCGGCTACCTCCGGTCAACCTCAGTCCCCATTGATCAGGCACGAGGGTTTTCACCACCGCGTCCTGCATCACCTACCGTCATTGGTTACTGTGTACATATAATCCTTCATCCACACGAGAATTATAAATGACTTGGAGTATGGTTAATTGTCAAACCCTAATCGATCACTCAATTTAGTACTGAGGCGAGTAGGAAATCATTGAGAACAATTTCTCTAATATTTTCACTACCCTAGCAAAGGATTTAAGCACATCTCATTCCTTGAGTCGATCTCCCCATATACTGAGGGCGAATGATCCCATCTTAACCACCCAATCACCTTCGAGGACTTCATGTCATATCTAATCTATGACATTTTAGAGATCCCATGGCTAGGGATTCGTAAGTCATAGTCAAAACATGATCATCCATCCACAAGATGTCTTTGGTGTCTCAAGTCAAGAGGACCATGTACAAAACTGTGACATGAATTAACTTGATTGATAATTTGGCACCATACCATTCAGGGATTCATACGGATCAATTTAGTGAACTCTTTCTCCAAAGAGCACTCGCTATCTATCCTTAGTATCTTAACACCGATGGCCATAGGATTAGCCATACTCATCATATGAGTCAGATCAGATAGCGCTAATCTTTCCAGATAATTCGATGTCCTTCTCAAATATCTCATGAATATGACTATTTGGAACATATGTTTAAAGCCCAGTGATAACATGCAATCTTAATATGATAAAACATGATTATTAATACAAAATAAGGCATAAAACATTCCATTTATGTGCATGTTATCATACTTTGAGTGCATTTCTATCATTCTATGTAATTTTATGTTATAATCTCAAAATGCGTTAATTTAGGGTTAATTATGATGAATTAAAGATTAAAGATTTTATAACCTATATTTACTTGAGATTATAAGTGGTCTTTAAAGTTCAATAATGAGAGAAATCATTTTTATGAACATTCATTTAATTTTCTAAAGTTAAAATCTTAAAGAAATGAATGTATTTTTGAAATAAGAATTAAATCTCTTGTTATTTAAATAATTTGACTTTTTAGAATGATAGATAATTAAATTTCAGATCAAATGAATGAAATTTAGATTAATTTAGAGTTGTATTTTGAAAGTTATGATTTTTACAATTTTTAGGGATTTTTTTCCAGATTTTTCTAATTTAATTTTTGATTTAAAATGTTAAAATAGTTAAAAATTTGACAAAAATGTTTTTATTTTTTGCGCGGGCCCCACGTGGATGCGACGTGGCACTTAGGGCCATGTGGCAGCGCCACACGGGCCCACGCGTCGCCTACGCGGCGTATAATTATATTTATTATTCATATAGTACATTATATCAATGGGTCTTTAGCTTTCCGTATTTCCGGAAGGTTTTCAAACCCATTAATCCGTCGGGTGTTATAAACCCGACGGTTTTTACTAATCTTCTCCGCGTGGGACTAAAGTCCCACACAGTTTCTTTTGTTTCAGGCGATGTGGCGACATCATAAGCGTTGGATTAAAATGCGTGACGCATCGTGCGTCGATACGGTGGACACGAGGACCACCGCATCTCCGATCATGGCACGTGCCTATTAAAAGAATTATAACGCTCAGATTTTATGCGACGTGGCGACATCACACGCGCCGATCGAGTGGACGCGCGGTCCACAGATCCCTGATCAAGCACGTGCGCTTTAATGAGGAGTTATGACGGCCACGATTTAACGCGCCGAAACGCATCGCGACCGTCGGATCGCGATCCAATGCGCAGAAGTTGATGCGTTTTATAATGCATATCGCGAGATGGAATCCGGAGCGTCCATCGACAATCCAATGGCCACGACATTTTCATAATGTTTCGATTTGATGCGTTTAATCCGGACCATTGATGCGGATTAAACGCATCAATCGGACGGTTACACCCAATTTGGCCTAGAAAGCGAAGAGTTCTTCAATTTTGTAAAGCATTCGAGGAAGATTTCACTTAATCGACCTATCTACACGCATCTTCTCTTGAATCTCTCACTTGTAATTGCTTCTAGACTCGATTTCGCATCCACGGAGTGTTTATAAGTGAGATTTTGTCGATTGATCGAGGAGAATTTGTCTCTTGAACACTGATGTTCACGTTTGAATTCGCGGAATGAATAGCCATCGATCCGGCGATCAATTGGATCGATTCGATCATTATCTCGGGTTAGAAAAAAAGTTTATCCTCTAATCTATCATCATGTATCATCAATTTTAGGTTTAGGATCTTAATTTAGCTCAATTTCGATTTTAATTTCAGTGTATGTTCTTCGCGATTCCGAAAATTTCCTCCCACTTCCATCTTTGATTTCTTCGCGATTACTAATCCAAATCAAGTGATTTTTGATTCCGTGGATAGATCTTTGAGTTATCTTTCACCTCAATTCATTGTCCAATTTGATCAATTTCCAAAAGATATCTCGAAAATACCTTAATTCTGTGGATTCGACCCTTATTTACCATTATGCCACTCAATTCATGATTAATTCCTAAAATTAGTAAGTTAGGCTTTATTTTTGACACGAGATCGTGTGAAATCGACGACCTCGTGGTTTCGTCTCGTCACCCAGCAATCACTGTAATATGATCTCATCATAATTCACTTGATCATTGCATATGTTTATGGACTTCATTGCAAACATCACACAAGAGTGACAATGAATAAAATTTCATTTCAATGAATGTAAACAAAAGATGAAAGTGTGATTGGCTTGCAGGACACATAACACCCATCAGCAGCATTGCGATCGTCAAAAGCTCCTTCAGCGAATCGAACGGCGAAGATTTTTCGCGGTGAAATTTCTATAGATTGATGTTCTCCCTTCTTTAAACTTAACTTTTGATTGGAACGTGAAAAAAATAATTAAGCATTTTTGGAGCAAAATCTCAAGCTCTTCGTGATTCCCTTATGTTCTAGACTCAATTACGATCATATTGAGGCAAGATTAATCACGAATCATTGCGAGAAATGGTTGGATTCATCCCTTGATCGCCGAACGCAAGTCAAAGAAAAACTCGGATAAATACTCTTCAAATCGAAACGATTTGAAGCACAATCTTCCCGGAAATCGGGTTAGTAGTGTGATTCCTTCATAATCCTTGAAATTTAGGTAGTTTCTATTAGATTTATATAGGTAATTAGAGTGTAGGAATAAAAAATTTCATCATTTCGCCCAAATTTGATTGTAAATTTTTGCTGATTTTTGAACAAAGATTTCTCCCATGATCTTAAGTCCAACTCATTCAATTTTGGTTTCAATGGATTTTTTGTTCTATTAGATTTCCGTAGATATCTGATTCGTAAAATTTCATCAACATTTGACTCTTCAATTTAACATTTGACGAACTGTTGTTTATTTTCCATCCGAATTTGGGTGTTGACTTTCGAGGGCAATTACTCCTAATTTAGAAGGTGAAAATTTGAAAATTTTGGTTTCTCTAGAATCCTCCTATCGTAAGATTTCTATTCATATATGAATTCTAATATTTGGATATTATTTGACAAGTTAATATAACGATTTTGACCGAGATCTTTCATTTCAAGATTTTTTTATTATTGATTTTCAATAAATCATAGTAAATCCAATTCTTCTCTAAAAATCACGAGTTTTATATCAAAATTCTCCATTTTCTCTCTAGTTTCTAAAAAGATATATTTAATTTTTTTCACCTTTTCCTTTCTAATTTTATAGAAAGTCAAAGTCTAGTCAAAGTCAATGCGTTGACCTTGACTTCTGACTTTTCTTCTTCAAATATTTTCTAGAGTTCTTAAAATATCTTCTCATGTATATTCATATCATTTGCATTAATAACATATCACTTTCATTTCTTGAAAAGCCCTAATTAGACTTAAGTTTGACCAAGTCAACTCTTCGATAAAAAGTCAAACGTGTTCTCTGTGGTTCGACCCGATCTCTTTGTTGTACTTGATTTCATATTTTAAAATCATTATGAATTCAGAATTATAAATTTTATTTGACCGAGCGATCGTGTGATTCAACGACCGCACTAAATTATCTCGTCAAGGGTAACTGACATAAGGTTTATGGATGTTGGTGGATGTAGACATAGTTATGAAGGTTTTTATGAAAAAATTATATACCAAATGTCTATAAATAAGGGTAGAACAACCACAATTGAAGGGGCACATGCAAGCCTTATGAGAATTCTCTCATTTCTTCTTTTTATCTCTTGGTGAAGAGCTTTGAAGAGGAGATCTAACCATTCGGAGATCGTGTGAATACCACTAAATGTTAGACAATTAGATAGCTTCAAGAACTCCCTCAAGGAAACCATGTAAGTATGTTTTCTCATACATACAAGGTAATAAGATTATTTCTTTAGTGCCTAAATGTTTTGAGTCTCTAATTCAATGTATTATGTTGCATTCAATGTTTTGATCAAAATTTTGAAATGTTTTATAGACCTATGAACTCAACACTTTATAGGTCTAGTGAGGAGAGTTGACTGGTCAAGTCCGCATCTACCAAGTACCCAACGATGCCCTTATTTCCCCACATTGATGCCACATCAGCCACCATCCGTTCTTAAGGCTCCTCAATTGTGTGGTAAGCCACTGCGCTCGGAGACAAGCCTAGTGTTACCAGAGTCACCACTGTTGACTCCCTATCAAGCATGGAAATGATCAACCAACAATGTGTCGATTCAAGAAAGAGTTCTTGTTGCCCCTTTGATCATTGGAGTTAGTCAACCTACCTTCCAGAGTAGGTTGCCTAGAATAAGGGAATCCAACCACACATGTCTAGACTAGAAATATTGATAAGTATATCAAAATATTTTATAAAAATAATACAATATAATATAACTCGTATAATGTATGACTAATCATATGACAATTAGTGTGGAAGACACGAAGGATATTCTTAACTACCGATCATTACAATTCATGTCATAATTGTGTAAGTGATTTTTATACTTGAGATAGTAACGATATCTTAATGATAAATGATTGGGCTTTGATTATAATTCGAGATAATATATGAGTAAATTAACTAGAGGAACAAGATACGATTAAATACTAGGCTAAAATGGTAGAAATATTTGTTTTCTAACACGATTAAATATTTTTCTGGAATTATAGATTAAGGGTTTAATAATTGACCATATCTTAAGTCATTCGAGGGTTTAATAATTTTTTCATGAATAAACTATTATATATACATAGTAACCGATAACAACAAAGCTTTATAACATATAATAAACGATTTCTAGGCTATGAGATCTCCAAAATGTCATAGATTATATTTGACATAAAGTCCTTTAAGGTGATTAACTACTCAAGATAATATCATCTCCATTGGGTATAAGAAAATATTGACTTAAGAAATGAGATGTGACTAAATTCTTGTCCTTGGTATTATAAATATCAATAAAGAGTTATTGATGATTTCTTCTACACATCGATATGATAACATGCACTTTTATACATATAATTATGAGATTATCAATGCAAATTAAGGCTTAAAAAATTCCATTCCAATGCATGCTATCATACTTTGAGTGCATATCTATCATTTCTTGCATTTTTAAGTTATAATCTCAAAATATATTATTTTAGGGATAATTATACATAATTAAATAATATATTTTATGCTAAATTATTCTCATATATATTTGAGATTATAATTGAGTTTTAATTTTAAATAATAAGAGATAACATTATTTTTATATACTCATTTATTTTTCTAGTTTTATTTTCTAAGAGAAATGAGTGTATTCTTGAAATAAAAATTTGATCTCTTGTTATTTATTAAATTTAAAATTTTTAAAATGATAGATTATTTAATTTTTGATCCAAAAAGTAAATTTAGATGAATTTGGAGTCATATTTTTAATGTTATGAATTTTCTAATTTTTAGGGATTTTAAAAAAATTAAGATTTATTTTTTATTTTTAAAAATTAAACATGTGTGTTTATATCGCGTGCTGATGTGGCAGCCGAGAAAATGATGTGTCACTATGTGGCAACGTGTACACATGTAACATGGTGCACAAGTGTGTGCATGTGTGTGCACGGGTGTGTGCTCGTGCGTGTATGTAATAAATGGGTTAAGCATCCTTTTCAGGATATAAGATAAATGGGTTAAATACGCTCTACCTATATACACAAAATTTGCTTTGATTTTTGCCATGTGGGACTATTTTTCTTTCTCTTTATGCGCAAGTGACGTGGTGCGATGGGAAGCGTCCCATTCGCGTATTTAATCGAAGTTGTCGATCTTTACTTAAGTCAAGGGGTATACGACATCTGATTGGGCGACGATTCATTTGTAAAAGACTTAATCTCAACCATTCATTTGAAGAGTTCTAATAGCTGAGAATAAATGCGCCCGATAGACTCCCATGGACACATGGCCACATCTCGAGCGCTCGATGAATATCAAACAGTAGGTGTTACGCAATGCTTCTTCTTCACGCGCAATGAGGAAAAATATAAGCGCTCCATCTTTGATCCAACTAACATGACTTAACGGTGATGATTTGGATCCAAGCATTTCATTTGAGCTGTTGATTGAAGATGAAGAAGCATACCGAATGGTCATGCCCAATTTTACTTATAAATATGTATGTTCTTTGATAATGTAAACCATTTTTGGATATTTCGAGTAATCAAACTCTTTAAACATATCAATCCATGAATCTCTTCCTTTCTCCTCTTCTAGACTAATTTCTGCGTCCAAGGAGTGTTTGAAAGTGAGATTTTGTTCAGAGAAATTGTCGAAAGTGTCTCTTGAATTCCAAAATTCATTTTCAAAGTCGCGGAATGAAAAGCCCTTTATCCGGAAATAAATTGAATCACTTCGAGTGCTATTTGGGGTTAGATTATGTGATTTACTCCTAATATTTCAGTGTGTATCATTAGATTTTAATTTCAAAGCTTAGATTAGTCGAATTTTATAATTTCTCTATGTTTTCTGTCTCTCCACGATCAAATTCTCTATCTAAATTTTGTTCCTTGATTTCTCTGCAAATATTTATCCAAACTGTGTGATTTTTTATTTCATGGATTTGTCTTGGATATTCTTTCTAAATCTACCAAAATCCCTAATTTTCTCATCTCAATTCCTTATCTGATTTGATCAAATTTGAAGAATACCTAAACAATTCCCTATTTCTTTGTAGATTTGACCCTTATTCATAATTATATTACTGAATTCTTAATTCAAACTTAAAATTGGTGAGTTTTGAAATGTTTTTGACATGTCTTCATGTATTTTTAATGACCTCACAAATTCATCTTATCATAATAATGACTAGAATGATTGATTATAATTTGATAGTTAACCATACCCTAAGCTATTCAAGAGATCGTAAAGCAGATGAAAGATTATACATATAGGCTAAAAAGTAGTGGTAAGAACATGTGGTGTAGCTTGGTACTTGAAAAATTTTGATAATTCAAGTTGTTAATTAGATTAAATTGATCATTGATTAATTGATATATATGTTAATATAATTAATTAATATGATTAATTGATAGGTGTTATTAGGTCTAATTTGACTCATATGATGATTATTGTTGATCTTGTGACTATTATTGTATAAGATACTATGTATAAGTATTAGGGTGCTCTTTGAAGAAATAATAATTAACCATAAAAAGATATACGAGGGTTAAATACATCAAATTACTAGATGTTGATGTACATAATCATAATTTTGAGGACTATTATATCAAAAATTTAAAACATGAAAGTCTATAAATATGGAGAAAACAACCACACTGAAGGGCACTCATAAAACCACTATTAGAAATTCTCGCCTTCATTGTACTTCCTCGGTTAAGATTTTAGATTGGAAGATTCAACGGTCGTGCAGAATTATCAGAGGTTAGAGGCTAGAGAATTTAAATAACTCATTCAATAAGTATGAATTTTGATCTGTAATATAAAGATAATATCATCTATTTGAATGTTTCAATATAAGTTTCAAGGGATTATCAATTCTTAGATATCAACAGTTTCTCAATGTTTCAATCTAAGGATTCGGATCTCAAACGGGTGGCGGCCACCATTCTTAGGTATTGCATCTGGCCATCTGGCCGGCGGGCCATCGACCGGACTCGAGCCAGAGCTCTCTCGACGCCCACCGCCTTTTGCATCCGAGCCGCTATCAGGAAATCGTATTCCTCCCCAGCGTCAACCCCCCGAAACCCACGCAAGCCGCTCCTTCCGCGCCGCCACCTCAAGATCGCCTTCTCCACGATCCCCACTGACCACACGAACTTCTTATACCGCCTGCGCACCTGATGCCCCCTTACGTGCGCCTGCAGATCCCCATTGGATCCTCAGTGAACAAGCTCATTGACCATAACAGCAAAATTGCGCAGTTAGACGATTCTCTAACCTGGATCTTCACGATTTTGTGCCGCAATTTCAAGAATTCTCTACGTCCACTCCAACCGCGGTACTTGTGCTGGATCCTCTCGGCTGCAGACACCCGCAGCAGCGCGTCATTTATGCAGACCAGGACCTCATCCGACGCACCGCCGCGACTTCGACGATGTCGCCGATGCAACGAGGGCGCCGCCCAAGGCGGACCGGATTCGAGCCGCGGCCTCCGTCGAAGTCCGGACCGCCGCCAGCGTCTCCCAAACTCCAAGGTGGTCGCCGCAATCGTCCCCGAGGACGCTCTGACCGGAAATGCAGTCCACAACGCTCCTTTGTAGGTCTAGCGAGGAGAGTTGACTGGTCAAGTCTGCCTCCGCCAAGTACCCAGCGATGCCCTTGTGCCCCCTCGTTGACGCCACGTCGGCCGCCGTCCGTCCTTGGGGCTCCTTGGCGGTAGGGGTCCGCCACCGCGCTCGGAGACGAGCCCAGCGTCACCAGAGTCACCACCGTTGACTCCCTGTCAATCATGGAAACGATTAACCAACGACACGTCGGTTCAAGAAAGAGTTCTTGTTGCCCCTTCGGTCGTTGGAGTTAATCGACCTACCTTCCAGAGTAGGCTGCCCAGTGCAAGGGAGTCCAGCCGCGCGCGTCCCTGAAATTTGGGCTCACGCCGGCGGCGGCGACGATGGACTTGACGGCCCAGTCGTAGCCCAGAGCTGCGGCCAAGTGAATGGCGCCCTGACCTCGCTCGTCCAATACGCGAGCTCCCTTGCCCTCTTCGCGGGACTGGCTCAGAAGCCACCTTCGAATCCGGCTCTCCAGCAGTGTCTGTATCAATGTATCCTTCGGATCGTCCTCGACGGCATGGAAATCCTGAAACGCGTCGCCAGAATTTGAGGAATACCCCTCCACGGCGGCGCATTTTGAGGGGCACACGGAGAAGACGATTTTCGCGAGCCGCGTCTGAAGATTCACTCGTTCTTCTTCTTCGCTCCCCCGAGAGGTTGAGGTGTACAAGCTAGCATCGCGGTACTCGAATTCTCTGATCTCGCTGCAGGCCAGCCGGTTGCTGCGGCTGACGTAGAACGGAACTCGCCCGGGGGAAGCGAGGGGAGCGTAACAGCGGAGGGCGTTTCCAGAGAGGACTTCCGCCGGGACTTCCACCTCCCCGAACATGCACGACCATCGCACCTCCGTGCACTGCGCCTCTCCCAGGAAACTCCCGGCTATCAAAACTTTGGTCTCCGGGCCGCCCGAATAAGCCCAGTCCGGCGAGTAATCAACGACGCTGAATAACTGGTCCTGGGAGAGCCAGGGGCCCGGGGAGCAGAAGTCCAAGTGCAGCTCGCGCGACAAGCTGGAGATCTCCGTATCCTCGTCCTTCTGATCGTCCATCGAATTATTCCAACAGCAGTTGTCGGAGTCTTTGGCGGCCGTCAACGATACGTCGCAGACTTGGCCCATCTCTCCGCTCATCCATTGCCAGAAGCCGTCATCTTCTCTCTTCAATCCGCCCTCCTGCTTGCCACCGAATCTCCAAGAGAAGTCCTCGTCCTCGTCCTCGTCCTTGCAAGGAAGGAGGCCCGCGTACCTGGAGTTTTCTTTCTGCGAGCAGACTACCACCTGACGGAAAAGTCCCTCCCGCGGATCAAAATGAAGCCGTTCACGACGAGGTTGACTAAATGACTCCCAAAGTTATAAGTACCGGGAAGGTTCCTTCATCTTCGTGGTCAAATCTACCGGGCAGCACATCGTCGGCATCGCGCAAGGTGCTCGCACGGCAGACTGCCACAGCCTGACCCTCCTCGCGACATTCTCCGAAAATTTAGAAAATCTGGCAAGGCCAAAAGAGAGGGACGACGATAACTACTGCGAGTCAAAAGTGATGTGCTGAGAATAATGAGCGACAAAGTGTGGCAACCCGAACCCCCAAGTATTACCGGTTTGCTGCTGGCCTTCGTCGCTTGGGAGCAACGTTCCCCCCGGAGACGGCGTCGTCCGCAGAGAAAGAAAAAGAATTCCAGAGTCCAGTGTCCAGACGAGATGTTGGCGCACTGAAGGCAAACGTGACATCTTCATCCAACCAAGCGGTCCCTAGGCCATAGCCTGCGTCTGGCTCCATCAAAGGCAAACCATTGAAGCCTTTTCCGCGGAATCTACGTCATCCAGTTCCGAGGACGGAGCGTGCTCGCGCCAGGCGACCGTAGTAGGACTCGACCCGTTAGCGGCTGACCGAGAGTGGAAGTCTGAATCGGGCGATATTGGATCCGTAATTTCCGGTGTTCCGCCCTGCAAGAATCGCGATGGTAATGTCTTCAGAATCTCCGCGGGATAGAGGAAAATTACTCGACTTTTTAAAGTGACAATTTCCTGTCATTTCTGTCGCCATAGTCCTAACCATGTACATCGTTTCGTGCCTTTGTGGAAGGCAGAAATTACCTCATTTACTTCTCGGTAGTGTACAAGAACGATATGCTCTAGCTGCCTGGAGAAACAACGTGGCACGATTTAGAGAGATATTCGATCAGACACTCGACTGTTCAACTATATCTCGAGGTAGAGGTTGCAGAAAATAATGAAAAACGCCCAGTGAGGAACAAAACTTGGATGTAGGGTGCCAGCAAAAACCACTTGATCGTCAAAACATGAACTGATGAGGAATATAAAGGGTAGATGACGACGACGAAAGGTAACTCACCCGTCCAGCATCCAATAGCTTCGTCTCTGGAAATTCTCATTGTCCTCGCCATGAGCGTAGTAGCAATGAAGAACATCCACACTGCCAGACTACACCATCACACGGTATTTCATTAATTACTCGTGATTTCTAGAACAATGGGGACGATCAATTGCGGTATTTCAGCCAACCCTTTCGAGTATTCACGATTGGAAATCAATAATAACCTTCTACCTTTAATTTTTCGTGTGCTTCTCGGACAGTCTTCCCGTCTTTTTTCTTCCTCCACCGGTGGCCATCTTTCCGGAAATATCGAAGTGTCTTTTCGATCAAATAAAAACAGAGATCCCACCTATGGAACATGGTTTCAGCGAACAGGGTTGAGGACGGGGAAATCTTGAAGTGGGGATGTTTAAAAGAACATCAATTATAGACGCATGGGATGGAATTTAATGACGACGCATAGAGCTATTAAACAAAAAAGAAGGCTAAATCAACAAAACCGGAAATTCATGTCGCAGCGATTTGACTTTTGTAGAATTTCCGTCATACAAGAATGTTCCTCGATTTGCCCCCTAAAAAAACAGCATATTTTACTTGAGGGCAGCAAAGGGTACCTCAGGTTTCTTACCTGACGGCTTGTAAGGAGGATCCGGTCTGAGATGGAATCTTTGATAGTTGCGAATAATTTCGCAGACTTCCCCCGGACGAAGCCAACGTTTCTTTGCCTCCTCCAATATTTGCGAAATATCTGAAACTCGTATGCCTAAATAAGTTAAAACTACGTGATTCCCATTTAAAATCCATTCTGAACATAAAGACAACCGATTATGGTTGCGCCGAGGGGAAAAAGCGTTAATCAATCTGGTCACGATGAGCCCCGAAGCAGTAAGTCTGATAACTTCTTTGATCATCGTAGCATCGATGTTTTATTATCATTTTTGAAAGAAACAAAGAAATTTGTCACTTTTCAGGTACTTGGGATCGGCTACGAGCTACACGAAGCAGTATGGTTTTGGAATTCGGCGGTCTAGAATATATTAAACCAGTTTTGGTTCTCCGTCAGACATGCGCAGAGAGATGACAGGAGAAACTGAACGGCAAGAAGCTGGGAAAAAAGAAGGGGGAGATCAACGTCGGAGAAGAAGTTCGCGTAGATAACCGAGTCAATAGGCGATCCCCGATCGAAAGATAGTCGCAATTAATCGACATGGCTGACTCCATCAACCAGGCAACGGCGTCAACCGGGGAGGCGAGCGCCCGGCGAAGTAGAAAAGATGACGAAAATGCCGAGTAAAGATGTCGATACCTAGCTGAGACATGGCCACACATGGGATTCAGGCGACAAGGTGATCGATGGTTTAGCTCCGGGCTTTGACCGGCTACTCCCCGTCCATCCTCCGGCTACTGGATCTCGCGTGAGCACCAAGGAGAAGCGCCTGAGTGCTGGAAATCCGCTAAAACGGAATCCCCGGGGAGGAATGGTTCATTCTCGTGCCCACTATACCAATCCACGAACGCTACCGGGCCACGGCAGAGGAGGAGCAAATGCAGATAAAACTTGCGGAGACTGGCACTCCGGCATGAAATCTGGTGAAATCTCGGAGCCGCCGGATTGCGATCTCTGCGAGCACGACCGCGCTGCTACGTGCGGCGATGCCAGCCAGCCAGAGCCTCCTTCCGTCCTCTCCCCGCTACAGCCTTCGGTCGTCGTCAACTCCCGTACATTTTTTAGCCAATCCCAACCGTCACCCGGCCAAAAAAGTCCGGGGTCCCTCCCTCGTCCGTCTCCCCCACGTGGCCGGGCAGCATGCACCGGATGTTGCGGTTCAACTCCCCCCCGATGTAGCGGAGCTCCCCTGTCCATGAGACCTCGGGTCATGCACGAGCTGGCGTCCCCGCGCCGACGTCGAGTTGGGGAGTCAATGACGCGCTCCTCGCAGTCTAAAAGTCGGACGAGAGTCGTGCGGCGATCTACCTATACACGATTGGTAATTATTAGTATGCAAACATCTAGGTTACAGCAGAAATACACTCAACTAGAGTTATATACATGAATTCTTTTTTCTGCATTTATTGGTAGATGATCTACGCAATTATTTCTGTAGCTAATTTTTTTTATATATAGACAAAGACAAATTTCTAAACCTGATTTCTGGATTTGATTCCTACAAATTCAGATTTCTAAATCTGATTATATAGATTATTAGAGAGGTTTCTAAATTTTAAGACACATACACATACATAGGGAGGGATAAATTTTTGGACATCTGTACATAAAAATTTATAAATCTGATTTCTATACATTCAATTTCTAAATCTGATTATATATATATAAATTTCTGATTATATATTCATAGAAAAATTTCTAAACTTGATTTCTAAATCTGATTATGTATAGAGAACTTGCTGGTCATATATATAATTAAAGAGATTAATAATCTTAATAAAAGAAATGTATAGTTCTATCAGTAGTTTGAATTATCATCCTTTTCGGATATATAGAATTATCATATAGATATAATCAAAGAGATTAAAAAATATATATCCTATGTATAGGTAAACTACTCCTATGTAGAGATATAAATCCAAAAATATATCACAAGCTAGATCTAATTCTAGGTAAATATAATTTTGCTTTTGTCCATTTATTTGCATGCCAATGAAAGGCCAAAAATAGCAAGCCCCTTAAAGGCTCATAACTACTGGGCCCATTAAAGGCCGATAGCTTCTTCGTGATGCAAGCTTACTCTAGGTGTAAGTGGAGGACTCTTTATGAGTCAGGCTTGAAGAGTCCCAATAGGGCGGTGGTTTAACCTAAGAGGGGGGGTGAATTAGGTTAAGTGTTAATTTTAATTATTATTCTCTACTTTTTCTGTTTACTAAGATTCGTTGGTTAATCACTCACTTCTTGTCCTCTCGATGCACCCGATATTATTATACTGGTTGGGGGACCTAATGTCCCTTAATCCAGTCCCGAGTACTATAGACTCGGAGCCTCCTCTCACCAAATGAAACCTAATCCTCTCACCACTCAAAGGGTGAAGGACAATGTTCAAATACAAGGTTTTAGATTTGCCCCCTAGGGCAAACCTAACACTCACCTTTACCTGTCCCTACGGCACTACCCACTAGGCCTCGACCTCCTCGGCTCCTGGACGCCCTGACTCCCTCAGGTCGATCTCCACACGATCGCTCGTCCCGTCACGCCGTGTCGTGCCTCTTCCGCTAGTACCGCCGACCACCGGTAAACTGAGACCTCGTCTTCCGGCTTCACTCGGTCTTCCTGCTCCCAAAGTCTTGACTCCTTCTCGTCTCAACAAATGAGACCCTCTCGTCCTCTGCGTGTGTGTATGAATATGACAGATGTGTATCGGAATGATGCTACCTAAACGAATGGCTCTCTTGACTGATGATGACTTTCTGCTAAAGTTGATTTTTTTTTTTGACAGAGTTGACTTTTCAACCTTCTGTTGACTCAGAGTTGACTTTCTTGATTCAAGTTGACTTTGATTAGATTCTGACCTAGAGTTGACTTTTTCGAGATCTAATGACTCCGAGTTGATTACTAAACTAAAGTTGACTTTCTGCTAAAGTTGACTTTTTTCTGACAGAGTTGACTTTTCAACCTTCTGTTGACTCAGAGTTGACTTTTGACCTAGAGTTGACTTGGGTTGACTGTTGACCTAAACCTGACTTGGGTTGACTGTTGACCTAAACCTGACTTGGGTTGACTGTTGACCTAAACCTGACTTGGGTTGACTGTTGACCTAGACCTGACTTGGGTTGACTGTTGACCTAAACCTGACTTGGGTTGACTGTTGACCTAAACCTGACTTGGGTTGACTGTTGACCTAAACCTGACTTGGGTTGACTGTTGACCTAAAGCTGACTTGGGTTGACTGTTGACCTAAAGTTGACTTGGGTTGACTGTTGACCTAAACCTGACTTGGGTTGACTGTTGACCTAAAGTTGACTTGGGTTGACTTTTGACAAATGGAGTTGACTTCCTGGGCAACTGTTTACTTTCTGAGCCAAGGTTGACTTTGACTACAGTTAACCCACTATCTAGCTATGACTTGATAAACCAACATACAAGTAACTAAACAGAGAATAATTTCAATGAGAAATAATGTTAACACCTCAAACACAAATGAGTAAGATAGATAGCGTACCACTGGGTCTGGACTGTTGATCTCGGACAGTAGATATTGAATGAAGACACAGTAATACAAAATATTTAATAACAAGCTGATAGTAATGAATTCTAACTTGTTTACCTTTATCAATATCCAGTTTATCGTGATATCAGTAAATGCAGATAAACTAATAGATTGTATGAATCAAATCAATTGATTTTCTACAACTTGATTAATGATATGAAACAGTTTGAGGAATATAGCAATCAGTAATGTCAACTACGCAATATATTATAACAAATAACTATTAATGGAAACAGCAAGATACTAAACGGTTATACAGATACAGCATTTATGAATCTACAGAATTTAGGCTAAAACCTACACAGAGATAAATCACTGTTAGAAATAAGTATTGAATGGATTTCAATTTATATCAAATGACTATAGAGAAAACTGATATGATCACTGAATGATTCAACCACCTAATTCTGTTTGCCTGAACCGGAATGATGCAAAGAAAAACAAATAGCCTCCAATAATTTAGATTCTAGAACATGCATTAAAATTTAATTGACTGCCAGTGATATAACATATGCAATGTAAAATTGAGAAGCTGAAGTGGAGTACCTAAACGCAGTCTTGATTTATCACTGTACCCAAAAGAGCTACGACAGTAATCACTGAATTCGTGTCTAATCACGACAGAAACTCAGAAAATACGCAGGTTAGAAAAATAGATGAGACCTTGATTGACTGGAATGAATAAACAAATTCTATATGATATGGTATTGCTTATGTATCACTGAATATTAAGGAGAATCAGTCAATACCAAATAAAGATATAGATGGGAATGAGAGGTAAGGATACCTGAATTCAAATAATCGCGTGTTGACTCAAGAACAGAAATATCGAGAGTGAGAGACAGAAAAGAGAATCAAGTGTTTAAATCAAAATGCTGGACGTATGATCGAAAATAGAAGGGAGACAATCTAAAATGTCTTCGAGTTACTGATTCAGGATGATCGAAAAAAAAAACAAAAGGAAAATAACTTCTCTATCGACTGAGTGTTGGCAAGGAATGATCGGAAGACAAAACCCAAAACGAAACTTGCGAATGATT
The DNA here is from genome assembly GCA_024174645.1 of Lemna minuta. Lineage (NCBI taxonomy): Eukaryota > Viridiplantae > Streptophyta > Magnoliopsida > Alismatales > Araceae > Lemna > Lemna minuta. The sequence goes on from CM044111.1 coordinate 16,798,572, forward strand.
CAATGTCGACGACGATTCTGCCACCCGATGTAAGACTGAAGCTAATGACGTTTCCTTGTAGACCACAGTGAAGAATGAATAATCAGATCACTGAAGACAGACTGAGATTTTTCTTGAATGCTCGGGATTCTTTTCTTCTTTTCTCTTCTTCAATCAAATTGTTGGGAGAGGAACTTTCTTATCTGGAGACGATCGAGCTGCTGCCTTTCTTTCTCTTTTTTTCGACCACCATATTTTTCAAACCCTAACTGCTTTTATAGAATCGTGATTTAGATGGGAGAGGAAAAAATCACGATAATGCCCTCAATGATATATTGGTAATATGTGAACTAGATTAAGGATAACAAACTATAGTTAAACATAAAGATAATATAGTTAAAGATAAAGATAATGTAGTTAAGGATAAAGATAATGCCCTCTATGATGAAATGATTATCATAAGGATATGAGAGGATAGATAGCTTTAAATTTACTGAATTCTAATACAAACATTGCACTAAAAAGGACATTAGTGGGTTAGTCAAGATAATCATAGAGGGGATAAAAATAGTAGCAATTAACCTTGATAACAAAAGAACAATTCATGATTAACAGTAAACTTAGTGAGTCTTTAATGAATAATTTATGACACTAGCAATTCAAGAAATAGGACGTACATCAAAACTAGTGCTCTAACAAGGCTTACTTGCGGGTAAGTGGAGGACTCTTGGCGAGTTAGGCTTACTCATGAATAAGTGAAGGACTCTGGGCGAGTCGGGCTATCTCATGAGTAAGTGGAGGACTCTTTATGAGTCAGGCTTACTTGCGGGTAAGTGGAGGACTCTTGGCGAGTTAGGCTTACTCATGAATAAGTGAAGGACTCTGGGCGATTCGGGCTATCTCATGAGTAAGTGAAGGACTCTAGGTGAGTCGAGCTTACTCTTGGATAAGGATAGACTTTATGTGAGTTATACTTACTAGTGAAGATAAGGGGATGGAATCTATTGAGTTAGTATTAGATGCATCGAGGATAGTGGATTCTCTCGAAGAAAACATGGATAGTGATTGAAGCTAGTCAACTTCAGATAAGATAAGCAAATCAACCCAAAGGGAGTCGGCAGCGGTGAGAAGATCTATGGAAGTTGACCCATGGGCATTAGTCAAGTTGTGAGGATGTCTCAAGAGTTGAGTTGGTCAATTGCGTGTGCACGCGACATAGATTATATTCGTGAACACAAATATTTTCAAGTATGGATATACATGATCATTTTTCATGGGTCGCCCAATCAGGATAAAAGCTTGTACAAAGAGAATTGTGAGTTGAGCATATAATCAAAATACAAAACTCAAATTACAGAAATTAACTATTACTAATGAACTAATTCACCCCTCCCTTCTTAGTTAATTTCATCAATTGGGGAATTAAGAACAAACATTGTTAACCTAATTTTTAGTAAAACTATGATGTTTTGAAACTTTTGTGCCCATTTCTTTGTGTTCAATCGATCACCCAATCAAGGTTTATCGACAAAATTAGATGCTAGGATTATTTTCATTATTGGAAAACTAGACATTATTTTCAGGTTTATTTTGAATCTTGATTATTTATTTTAGTTATAATAAGATTCAATCTAGGGTAGTATTTAAAACGAAAATATTGTTGTAAATCACACTTTTCTTTTTAGAAAAATAATCGTTGAATATAATTATTTATCTTTAATATAAGAGGTTTCAAAAGTAAACATCATTTTATGCATTTGTTTTATTTCAGGGGGGGAGCTTGTTATTTCAATGGATATAAGCAGGGACGTCGATTCTCAATTTCGTTCTCTGCCGGAATTGTATCATCGCCACACCTATTTGAAGCCAAGGTGATTCATCGCCCTCTCAGGTGTCGACGCCGTCGGTGAGGGAATCCATGTCCTTGCTTCTGACCTACGTTCTCCCTTGGCAGGGTCCCGTTTGTCCTAGTCCCAGAAGGCTAGCTTCCAGCCCTCGGCACTCGTCCCCCATCTCTCTCTCTCTCTGCATTCTTCCTCCTGTCACCTCCATAAACCCATAATAATAATGATTAACGTTTTCGCCGAAAAAATTATGAACGCCGATCAGGAAGATCAGTGTTCTTGTTGCTGCAGTCTGAGGGAGAAGTAACGTGGAGCGAGCTCAGGCAGCCAGAGAGGATCCACGGTGCTGACGTTGCGGATGTAGTTCTGATTAGTGCGCACCAGGTCGTTGAAGACGACGCACTCTGCCGTCGAACGGAAGAGCACCGATGAGGGATGAATCCGCACCGTCTGGTTGCTCCCCAGAGCCCTGCCCCGTCACTGTCTTATTAGAAACACTACGGAGAGAGATAGAAGAGAGAGAGAGAGAGAGAGAGAGAGAGAGAGAGAGAGAGATGTCGGTGCCGGCACGCGTACCTGAAGGTGCCGTCGGGCTGCTTCAAGGCGACGTTGAGGAAGAAAGAGGCGGCTAGGCAGCGACGGAATTGCTCCCTGCCGTCCCCGCACGATGTTACCATGAATCCCATCTGCTTCACGTGTCCTTCGATTTGACTGGAGGATGAACAAGGAGCATCATTAGACAAACAGTCCACGAGGAAGAAACATGATAGAAACAGCCCGCCAGAACCTATGGATATCGCGCGCGTGCTTCAAGGAGCGTTTGTTGATGAAGTTCTCCTTGCACCATTTGCTGAGGTTCTTGTCCGCTCTCTTCTCATCATGGCCAAAAGCAGCCCGGCTCTTCTCTGAGGCCTCTTTGGCGGCTCTGTAGACGTTGACCAGGGTGGCGTGGTCCCCCTCCGTGCTCGAGAAGCATCTCACCGCTGCTTTCGCCTGAAAAAGTCACTCCAGATATCACTATTATTTTGATGAGAAGAGAGAAATGATAATTGACGATGATGCTCCGATTATATCACCTTTTCCATCTTCTCGAGGGGAATGAAGAAGATGGATTCCACCGAAAGCATGGCAACAACTATCAGCATCTCTTCCAGGCAACTGAAGTCCTTGGCCAAAATCAGCGCCTTTGAGTAGAGAGGATCCAGAGGAATCTTGGCCATCTGATGGCCCACCGGATCTGACAATTCGAAATCTTCTGTCAACGCGCCTAGCAAGAGCAACTGCTCCAGCGACTTCACAACTGCCATCCTGAAATACACAGTCAAGTACAGTTGAAGTGTCTGAGTAGGACGAATAAAGAAGATTAATAACGAGGATAACTCGCCTAGGAGGTTTATCGATGAAATCAAATCCAAGAATATCCTTGATGCCCAAGGCCCTGAGTTGAAGAACAACATTTGCCATGTTGCATCTCTTGATTTCTGGAATGATGGAGTCTTTCAGCTTCCAGAACTCGTTCTCTGGGTACAATCGAAAGCATTTGCCGGGTCCCTCACGTCCAGCACGCCCACTGCATTTGAATGTGAACCCAATGTAGGTAAGGGGTGAGGTTAGGCGCCTACTTTGTTTTGAGCTAAAAACAAATTGATAGGCGACCCATGTCGATCTGTCAGCAGTCTCGTATTAGATACATAGATGTATACCTCCTCTGAAGAGCCTGAGCTTTTGATGTTGGGATGACGATAAGCGATTCCACACCGGTGACAGGATTGTAAGATCGGACTTTCACCAATCCTGGATCCACCACATACTTTATTCCGGGGATCGTCACTGATGTTTCGGCTACATTGGTCGCCAATATGACCTACATTTACGATTAGCAGTGAACTTAGTGATCACATGAAGAGAAATTTCCAGGCAATGCATATGCCTCATCCAGAATCGAACTTCAAATTATGTTCAGTTATTTGAGATGGTGAATGGGTAAGCTGAAGTTGATCACCTTGCGAAAACCTGGGGGAGCCGGCTTAAAAACCTTCATCTGCTGTTCTGATGGTAAAGACGAGTAAATAGGGACAATGACAAGATTTCTCTTGTCGTCTGGCAGCTGATTTGTACTCTCCTTTAGGCGGCGTTCAACGAATTCAATCTCTTCTTGTCCCGTCAGAAAGACAAGGACATCTCCGGCGCTTTCATTCAAATGAATCTGACAAAAAATTGTTTCTTTTTCGGTAAGAAAGATGTCAAACAAACAAATCTACGTTCTTTGTCTATTGGCAATGCTCAGCACACAACCGAATCAAATCTAGCTATCTCATCATAAGTTAGGATCAGAGAAGTGCCCAGATATCACAAGTGAAATCATTCGGGGATTTAAAGCAATATATTCACAAATAAGCCGACCACTGCTGATATTTTTAATTATACGCCTTTAGAAATGAGATAATAACCTGGAAGATTGTAATCAATGCAGCATCCACGTAATCGGGCTCAGGATGATACGTGTAGAGTATTTCCACGGGGTATAGTCTCCCTAGGACATGAACGGCTTTCGTGTCACCAAAATACTTTGAAAAACTTCTGGCATCCAAACTGGCGGACATAATAACCAATTTCAAAGGAGAGAGCTTTTTCTCTCTACAAGTCATTAAATTTGATCCCACCCCAACGTTTGATCTGACATTTTGAATGCCTTTTAATAGTCCCAGTAATACATCAGTATGAACTGTTCGTTCATGAGCTTCATCGATAATTATCACACAATATCTTGATAGTAAAGGGTCTAACAAGGCTTCCCTGAAAATGCAACAGAGAGAAAATGTTAACGACTGGGCTTTTACGTCAAAATTCTTATACTCTCATCCAAATTTATGAATTTCCAATCATAGATAATTTTGAGATGAAACTTAACACACAACCACAGTAAATAATTTCACAAAAGTTACCTTAACAGTAATCCATCAGTCATGAACTTAATTTTTGTTGAGGTGGATGAGACGTCATCAAAGCGAATAGAGTAGCCAACTTTTTGGCCCAGTTGGACTCCACATTCTTCCGCAACACGTTTGGCCACAGACACAGCTGCAACGCGACGGGGTTGGGTGATTCCAATGATTTTCCCGTCACTGCAGAATCCAGCTTCAAATAAATACTGAGGCAACTCTGCCCAAGAGAAAAAAAATGAGTCCATGGTAAAAGAAAATCAGAAATTAATGAGCGAATTGAGGATCCTGTAACTTAGGTTTCCAAGAAAAACCAATTTTGTAATTTAACAAGAGAAAATTACAAATAGGATCGAATTCGCGATAAGATCAAATTTGATGGAATTAATGCATTTCTATGTGATAAGGTGCAGGCATCAAAGACTGGGACTTGCTAGAGTCCACGAAGAGTTATACTACCTGCTGGCACTTGAGAACAAGGAGTAAGATATGAGAAAAACTGACAACACGTATGCCGCTGTTGTCTCAAGGGGAGCACAGCTGAGGAAAAGACATGCCTCCTCTATTGTATTCTTGGACATCCCTCTTTTCAAACTTTAAGATTTATGTTTCCGAAAATTCTCAAGGGGATTAAAGATGATAATCTTGTGTGTGAAGTGTGTGAAAGAGCAAAACACAGCAAGTACTTATATTGTACAGAGTCCTCTGTATGATATAATACCTCATTTAACTTAATCCCTCGTGAAAAATATGGGGCCCTGCGACCTCACTAGACATCCATGGAGGTCTGTGGTTTCTAATATGTGTGGATGATTTTGCTGGATATTTTTACTCAAAAACAAATCATAAGTAGGTACTTGCCTTCTTAATAAGTATGTTAAAGGCACTCTCTCAAATGATTGAATGCCAATTTGAGAAAAGGGTAAAAATATTTAGAACAGATAATGCAAAAAACTTTTGCAACCACGAATTGCAATCTTAGCTTACTGAATTATGGATAATCCATGAAACTTCGTGTGCATATACTCAATAAAATGGGTTAGCATAACAAAGGATGGGGTTAGTTCAAGAAAAAGGGAAAGCTCTTTTACTTCAAGGCCAAGCTCCCATATTGTTGACAGAGGCTATGCTTTGAGGAGAGGCTATGCTTACAGCTATTTGCCTTATTAATGGACAGCAACTAAAGTTCTACACGGAAGGTCACCTATTCAGGTTCTTTCTTTAGAATTTCCCTCAGTAAATCCCAACAATTAGTTAATCCCAAAAAATCTTTGGATGCGAATGCTATGTTCACTTACATCCAATTCAAACAAATTAATTATCTCCTAGAGACCTAAGACGTGTGTTTGTTGGATATTTGAATACCCAAAAAGGATATAAATGCATTGAACTTGGGGGAATACTAACACCTATTTCCCAAGTGAATCAGATCTAATATCATATCTGACTCCTCTCCTGCAGTCCCATCTCTTGCTCCTAAGAGCCTCTTCCAAGCTCCTTGGGACAAATGCACTATTCAGAGTACTCTAAAAATTTCTGTAATGTACCCAAAGCCTATCATAGGAAACATCCTTTCTGAGAGGATACCTAGGTCTGCTCATGAAACTCCTCACACCCTTGCACAGAGCAATGGGTGTGAGTTTGAGGCCTTTCCTAATCCATTTGCTGATTACCTTCAGTAACTGCTTGAAGTACTTTGGCTGGCTCTATCTCTTTGTTAAGCAGTTCTTATCCTGATGAAGTTTCCTCCTATGGTGTATACACTATTTTACAGTAATTGTCTTATGGTAGGAACCTGGAAGTGATTTCTCTATTGGAGTACATCCAATAGAGTCAACGGGTCTTCAGATAATACCTTGAATGCTTTTATTGTTCATTAAATGTAAAATCAGCCGAGATGAAGAATTTCTAGACTCACAATTATAGATCCTGTCCCCTTTCTAGGTGTTGGAATAACCAACAAAAGTACACTGAACATATGCTCTTGGGTCCCATTTCTCTGATTGTACATGGACATAAGCTATACATGCCAAGACTGACTGCCTAGTTGGTCATCAACCTGGCCCCTGGATACACTGATGGCATCTAATCAATTGGACTTGGATTCCTGATTATCTTTGCAGGAGTCAAGAACTCTAAAAGTAGCTATTATAATATCTTATCCTCAATAACTTTTTGACATGTTCACAGTTGTCAGATTGTCACCGGTTCTTCTCTCAGCCAGCCCATTCTGCTGAGATGGGTTGACATGTAATGATTCATAAAATGCCTCTCTGGGAAAAATTGAAGTTCACTGTAGAGATTGAAATATGTAATGGCGTCATCCCATTGCAAGCATTTGATTCTCACTCCATACTGGTCATCGGTCATGTCAAAAAATTACATAATCACTGGTGTGATTTCCACTTTAGATTTCAACAGATATAACCACCTGAAATGAGTACAATCGTCAATAAACACCACAATGCATCTGTATCTTGATAGGCTGGACATGGCCCCATGTATCACTATGAATGCAATAAAAGAATGCAAACATGATTAGATATTATATCAAGGTGACATAGATTCCATAAAAAGTTGAAGGAAAATAAACTTTCACAAGTTTCAAAGCAGGATGGCCCATGCGCTAGTACAGCAGTGAGAACCAATCGACCACCTGAAGAGGTCTTACCAAGGCGAGGCAGATTGCAGAACTGTCTTCAAACAAAAGCAACGGCTCTTGCGATAAGTGTTTTTTACAATTTCTATCTTCAACTTATTCTGGTAGGACTCCCATAATTACCTATGGCCGTCGGAAGCGTAGGCACTCTAATAAGAGGGAAGTTAATTAGGTCCATCGGAAAGGTCTACCGTGGACAGCTGTCAGGATAGGGCGGGAAGTACTATAATCTGGAACCTGAGGCGACGGGGGATAAAAGGGAGGCGGTCGGTTATTTTCTGACATCTTTCTTTCTTGAAGAAGAGGGTGGGAAAGATCAGGGCGTTGACCGAGAGTGAGACTATCGGCGACAAGGAGCAAGTTAGGGAATTTGATCGGGATTACCTGAGACCATTCCCTACACGGCTACAGAAGACTTCACCAAGGAATTCGCCGGAGGTTCTTAGGGACATACTTCCCCCGAATCTCTCTTTCTTGAATTTTCGAATTCTGTTAGTTTCTTGAAAAGACAATTGTACTTCCAAATATTCAATAAATTTCAGTATCCTTCCATATTCATTTTTAGGTAACCATGGGCGTTAGTAAGTGGCAGGAGGGCTTGATGAGGAGGTTTCTCTAGAGAGGATCAGGGCAAAGGAAGGCCGGGGGACGTGGTCTTTAGGCCTCTCAACTCACGAGGACTGGGGGTATTGCATCCAGGAAGCATGAATCTGGCACGCCTGACAAGATGGGAAGGCAGGATTATGAGTCCTGAGAAGGATCTAGCTATAGAGGTATTGAGAGGCAATCATGGCATGTGCCTGATTGGAGAGATGTGTGGTGCAAATTGGTGAGGCACCCGCATTCTGGCAGGATCTGAGACAAGTTTTCCCGATAGTTCACGAACAATTTTTTGCCAAGTGGTCAAGCTCTGGCTCCCTATTTTGTTATTGGTTGGATAACTGGTCCATTGGGGAACATTACAAGAGTAGTTCCCTCAATTGTTTGCCCCAGTGAGAGGACATTAAGCTATAGCTAGGGATTGTTGGGAGGGCACTTGAAATCACATTTTGAAAGGGATTTTGTTAGACCAAAGGGCAGAGGATTTTATGGGCATGCACATGTCTGTATTGCATCTGAATTCATTGAGCGGGATATAAGACAACTGAGAGGGCGAGGGACCTCTTTCTCTCTGTTTGGGGCGTTTACATGAAGATCATAGATAGCTAGAACACAGAAGATCCAGCAACCATCGACAGGTGTAGAACCCTCTTGAAGCGGAAAGCTCAATTAAAGGTGCAGAATTTGGGTAGGCTGCTCCTCAAGAAGAAAATGTTCCCAGACACCTCAACAGAGTGTATTATATACACATGAGAGGAGGAAGATTGCTCCCACCTTTTCTTTAAATGCCCTTTCACACAAGAGATTTGGACCAAGCAAAATATCCCAAGGGTGGATGTCACGTAAGACAAAAATTTTTGGGACTCTCTCATGGGTGGACTATTCAAGAAGTAGGCAGAGTGGGGAAGGATCTTCACAGCGTTATGGGCAATCTAGTTGCATTGTAATGAGGTTGTATTCAAGGAGAGGGCAGTCTCAGCAAACAAAGTAAAGCATGATGTTAGGGACTTCGTTTCAAGTTGATGCCGAGGGGCTTGTAAGGTGGGAGAGTGGCCAGCACGGTTAACTGTGTAATTAACCGTATATATGTTAATAGTATCGGGGAATTCATCGAGGTCTGGTGATCTTCCTTTTGTATTTGAAGAAAAAAAAAGCAAGTCCCCAGACCTTCTAATAGATGAAATCCTCTTCCTGAAGACCTCGTCACTCAAAACCTATGTAATTGACCTAAACTTTGCAAAGATATCAAAAATCAAAGAATACTCACCAATGGGAACAGAGGAGCAGCACAGAGAGAGAAGCAATGCGAACACAGGAAAGAGAATGGGAGAGCGAGGGAGGGAGGGAGGGAGGGATGGAGAGAGATAAGAGGAAACCAACGGAGGATGCCATCACCAGAGCTCTCATGCATCCTTTTTATCCCTTCCCCTCAAAACCCCCCATTTTATCCTATGAACCAAATGAGTGTTTTGTCCCTTCCCCTCACAAAGATTCATTTTCCCCCAATTTATTTCTATAGGCTATCCCTTCCTCTTGTTGCGCCTCCTGTAGTTCTTTAGTGGACTCATCAAAGGTTTCCATGCATGGGATAACCAACATAAATAAAAGCAAGGTGCAATTTTTACAACTGGTTAGATCTTTGGCACATTGAGGAGAGGCAGAAATATCTCTAGAACCATATTTCCCATTTTGATGAAGCAAGTTCCATTTGGCCGGGTCCAATTCTGTTCTTGATTTTGCCTATCTATGTTCCGCTCCAAAAGTTTCGAAGATTCATACACCCACTCAGAATATTTCCCTTTTAAATATTATTCTCAATTACTTAATGCAGACATTTATGCTCTGACTAACCTCTGACTCATGTTCTTAGAGACCTCACTTTACGAAGCCTTAGAAGAAAATGCAGTGCTTATTTCTTCAGAATTAGAATTTGCACTGCTAGGCCAACTTTCATCATCAAACTGACGAAATACATGCAAATTTTAAAAGAAAAAGAAATCGAACTGAGAAACTAAACATAAGCCAAGAAATTTTTCAATATCTAAGAATAGATGTAAAAGTACATACGTGTTGTCTTCCCACTCCCAGTTTCGCCAACGATGATAAGAGTATCATTTTTCTTCACTTCTTCAACAATCCTTTTTGCAACTGGAACACCAATGAGAAAAGAATCGATCTCAAAAAGTTCAGATGGACAGACAGTCCATTTGTTACTCGTAACATAATTAACTAATAAAAGGAGCAATTCCATATAAAACATCAAGTTAAAAAAAGTTTAGGAGAAAATGGTAAAGGACCGTTCCAGCTTTGACAGACGACAAGAAACTGATGCTTGTTCAATCCAATAGAAGACAATTTTTTTTTAATCCACACAAAAAAGAGACAAAATGCAGTAAAATATTGAGCGTGAAATATTTGCAAAAGTCTGAATGCCTGGTTTTGGTTTTGGTCTAGTAGAAAATCTGAACGCCTGGTTTTGGTTCATGAAGACCGAGAAATATAGAAAATATACATGATACACGAATAAGAGAAATGTTTTTTTCTGCTGCAGCCATACCGGATGCGATAGGCAGAGCTTTTCTCTGTGCTGCAAGCATCCGCTGCCTGAAGCAATAACATAAGCATGGTAGACGTCAGTGAGAAGAATTCATCACTTTGAGAAGCTCTATCGAGAAGAAAAGAGAATCGAAAAGGCAAAATTCAACCTCTCGGAAAATTGGTGGGCACTCCGGTCAGCCGTTCTGGAACTACCGTTATATCTGCGAATCGGGCCCATGTCCCTCTGGTGCTGACCTCCTCCGGTTTCGCGCTACGTGCGCGAAATGAACAAACCGGACGGGGTGATTTCTCGAAACAAATTCAAACTTATTACGTATATTCCCGTCTTCCTCGCTGAAAATTAGGGCTTTAAAGTTTTGAGATCCACGGGAAAGGTTGTAATGTCAGGAACACGCCAGTACAAACTCCAATACGTTCGTTTGCCGCCATTTCCCATCACATCCTTAAAAGTTTTCGACGAGGCGACGGGGCGGCCGCGAAACGACGAGTAGGGAATGGAGAAGGAAGCGCGAAAGCTTTAATGGAGAGTCGGGATCGGCGCGATCAGTGTCGGGTTCGGTTACGGGCCCAGGCAAGGTACGAAGGAGCCATACTCGACGCGACCCAGGGTTCAGTGTTGACGATTGAATGAATTTCGATTCAACAAAAAGTGAAATCGACTCGACTATTCTTTGAATATCTCGATCGCATATCGAGCAGCCAATCCGACATTACCCGATCTTTATCGGGTAATTAAAAAAGTTAAAAAGAAAAGCTTTAATAAATTCAAAAAATAGCCGCCTTCATCTCATGTAACCCATTTGTCTCTTTTTTAATGGGCAGAAGGCGCTTTATTCTTCTCTGAATCGTCTCGGAACACTTGATCTCAAAATGCCTGACTTTGACAAGGCCAAAACGATTCAGAACTTTGATATCTCCGCAATAAATCTTAGAGATCAGAAGCTTTTCTAGAGAGAAAAGGAAGGGTTTACTGATGAATAAAGAAAAATTGGTGGAGAAAGCGATTTCTCAAGAATTTTATGATCACATTTTCCTATACCTCAATCACCCTTTACTCTAGAGATAGAAATAAGCATCATAGATTTTTGAAAGAGTAAGTTTATATATCAAAAATTATACTCAACTCTTTGATTTTTGTTTGTATATTTAGAATAGTGGCAAGATGAGGTTCAATCTAGTGGAGGGGAGGTTAAAAGATTAAAATAAAGAAATATTTTTGGTATTTTTATATTAAGAAGACTAAAAATGATGAATACAAAGAAAACAAATGTATGTGGAAAATGTAATTAACAAATCAAACGCTACTAAACTCCTTTCGAAGATTGAAAACCCTTGATCAATTGTGGAGATGCGATTTAGGGTATGAAAATGTGAAAAATGTGGATAAAAAGATTGAGAAAAGGAAAAATATTGATGAATTTTTATTTCTAAAATGAAGATTCCTGATTCTTGATGTTCTCTAATATGAAGAAAGAATACACTGTAGTGATACTCTCCCAGCAAACATTTGTTTCAGAGCTCTTACATTTCGCTTGGACTTGGCATCATCATCCAACAAGAGTAATGAATAGAAAAGAGAAGAAACTCACTAAAAAGAATGTTCCACGCACGAAGAGTAAATGATTGGTGCCCTCTTTTCTCTTGGCTAGCTAATGTTAAAAGTATGCAATGGAACCTTAAAAACCCTAAATTTTCTACCTCAAATTTTAAATCATTCCTAACAAATTTGTAGATCTAAAAATGATGATGATGCCCATAAAATTTAGACCCCTGACCCCATAGGGATTACGAGATATCATGACCTCAATTTGGAGCATTTCTAACAATTGATTTTTTAGAACTTTAGTTTGCATCTATAATTCATTTGGATAATTAAAAACATAAACATAAATAAATTCATACTTGAGTTCATCACTTGACTTTGCATCTCTAGTTTCTACAATAGAGAGTAATCACTTGAATATCCGCAAGCCAACCTCTTGATCTCTAGGAGAAATGAGAATCTTCCTAGAGGGTTATGAACATGGGTTACTCAAGTGGACGATGGCCTCATATTTATAGTGAGTAGAGGAGAGCTTAAGCCTCTAAATTAATTATAATTAGTCAGCCCATTATTGATTATTAAATAATTTAATCACCTCTACACATAAATAACCTCCACACATATAAAGAAATATCCTAATCCCCTCATTTAACATAATTGAATCACTAAATGGGATTAAATGATAGCTGGTCCACAATAATACATATTATGTCCACTTAATTGAGATTAAACCTAATATGATTTTCTTTTAAAAAAATTGCTCGATTTGATTACAATCGTTTGATTTAGTTGAAACTTTGATCAAGAGCCACGAAATTGTACCATGTTCCTTTTTGTGATTTGTTGGAAGAAAGAGAAAGAGCATATTAGAATTGAATGATTGGATTGTCTTTCATAAGTGCCGAATGATGAAGCAAGAGCATGCGGTTGTTGAAAACACGTCCACACATCAAAAAAATTTCCAAATTTGCTAGAATTGTGATTTAATTATGAATTATTTAGAATAATGGCGAGTAAGGGTTGAATCCATGGAAACTTAGGAATATTTCTTGAAATATCTTTAAATTTTGATCAAATTGGATGATGAATTTAGCTAAAATTTAGGAAAACTAGTATTTTTAGAAAGAGAACTCAATGATAAATCTATAGAATAAAAAATCACATGATTTAGACTTCTATCTGTGAAGAAATAAAAAATCAAAGCGAGGAGAGAAAAATTAATCACGCAGAGAGATAAAATGATGAAATTACATAAAACTAAACTAATCTACACATCAAAATTAAAATTTAATTTTATAAGACAAAAGACTAGAAATAAAACCCATAATCTAACCCAATTTGCACTCTAAATGATATAATCAATTGTTAGATCAAGGCTTTTCCTTCTACGTTTTGAAAAACAAAAATTCAGAATTCAAGCCGTTAATTATTCCTTCTCTCTCTGACACACACATCATTAGCCAATGATGACATAGCCATATGATGACACACACATAATCTAACCATATGATGACACGTAAGCGTGCATGCCATGTCATTGGCTATGTCAACACACGCACTTAAAACCCAATTTTTAATATTCTTAATTAAAATAAATTCAATATAAATTCTTTAAAAATCCCTAAAAATTTAGAAAATTCATAAATTTTAAAATGTAACTCCTTTTTAATCCATTTTTTGTTTGATAAATGTAACTCTTATCATTCTATGAATTTTCATTTAAGAAATTGCAAAATAATAAATTTTTAACTCAAAAATGCACTCATCTTCCTTTAAAAATAAGCCTAGAAAAATAGATGAATATTTATCAAAATATTTTCTCTTATTATTTGAATTTAAAACTCAAGAAAAATCTGAAGTGTAAATGAGACTAATCTATTTTAGAAATTCAATTTTAATTTAGGCATGATTATCCCTTAAAATGATGCATTTCGAGATTTTTGAAATAAATTACATAGAATGATGAATATACACTCAAAGTATGATAACAAGTATAAGAATGGAATGTTTTATGCCTTTATTTGTATTAGTGATCATGTAATTATAAGTATAATTTGCATGTTATCAGTTATTCTACAAAATTGTGCCATAAGTCGTCAACAAATTTTCCGCGAGGACAAAGAGAAAATCCAGTATATTGGGCTGAATATAGGCCATGGGATCTGACGGCCGCATCGTCTACTGCATCTAGTAATTATCATGCAGTCACGTGCCACACTGATGAAAGAGGGTATATGTTGAACCGAGTCTACTAGATCTAACGATCCACGACCTGTTAGGTGTCCTTATGAAAAAAATGTTAGTCCTACACTAATAAAATAAAATAAAACAAAGATGGGTTGTATTTACACAGCCCATTAAGCTCTAATGAAATAAAAATAAAAATTAATTAAATACTAATACTCTCATTAATGGCACTATGTGGAGCCACACCTTTGCACCACGTGTATGCAATGTCACATCAAAATGCCATGTTAGCACACGAAAATAGACATATTTTTTTATTTTAAAAATTCTCAAAAATTCTTAAAAAATCTAAAAATGGAAAAAAATTTAGAACAATCAATAGCATTCATAAAAAATTCAAAAAAATAGGAAAAATAGGGAAAATTATAAAAAACTCCTAAATTTCAATACATTCATATCTTTTCATATAAAACTCTTTTTTGGATAGAATTTTTGCCATTTTGGTCCACTTTTTGTCTTCTTTGTTATCATATCATCAAATAATAAATAAAAATGACAAAAGGGTAATTCTACAATTGAAGTCATTTGTCCTCTTTATTCTTGGTCGTTCCTCGTTCATGCCTACAATAACGAAACATCAAAACATCAATATACGTTTAATTATATCATCCTTGTTTGACCGTGGAAAAGGTTAAACATCAAATATGTATAAAATAGACTACAATTTAACACGATATGAGATATGTAAAAATTTCATCAAAACATGATAACATGCATAATAATGATGTGAATTATTCTTTTAAATCATAAAAAATAACAAATTAATGCATAAAAAGGCATGTTATCAAATGATTTCTTTCATGGGTGAGGGAATTTGAGTAACTATATAGATTCAAATAACTGTTATCAATGATACCTATATTCACCGTCACCGCCGCCATGGCCCTTGCATTTCTGGCACTTAGTTGGTTTTTTGGCAACTTGTATGTAACATTTTTTTAAGTACAATATTTCTTGATCTTCAATTTTGGAGGAATTCAAGGACCTACAGCCTTGTGAAAGAGAGAAGGCAATGCATATTCCACGTAGAGCATGTGATTTGTCCAATTTTGAACTTTTTTTGCATATTTTAAAACGTATACGAATAAGTACCTCATGCGTAATAAAGTTTTTCTTTATGAAAAATAGATTTTGCTGACTTCGGCACACAAGTATGAAGAGAGATATACGTAGATTTCAATGAGAGAGAGAGATGCAGCTCTCTGGTCTCTTTTAAAAGTCCAAAGACTAACTTTACAATTGATGACTTTTTAAAGAGATGTACTATTTGAAGAATAGATTTCATTACAAATTTTTTTGATTTTTTTCCTCTTGTACCTGATAACATGCTAATTAGACATGATAATACATGATTATTGATGCATATTAAGGCATAAATGATTTTATTCCTATGCATGTTATCATATTTATGAGTATTTATCTATCATTCTATGAAAAACTCATTATAATCTCAAAATACTTTAATTTAGGGTTAAATATGATGAATTAAAGATAAATAATTTTATAACCCATCTTTACTTAAGATTATAAATGTTTTTAAAGTTAAAATAATGAGAGAAATCATTTTTATAAACATTTATTTAATTTTCTAAAGCTAAAATCTTTAAGAAATAAATGTATTTTTGAAATAGAAATTAAACCTCTCATTATTTATTAATTTTGACTTTCTAGAATGATAGATAATTAAATTATGAATCAAATGAAAGAAATTTTGATTAATTTGGAGTTATATTTTGAAATTTATAAATTTTCTAATTTTTAGGGAATTTTTCTGAATTTTTAATGAATTTCTAAGGATTTTTCGGAATTAAAAATTGATTTTTCTAATTTAAAATTGATTTTTCAGAATATTTCAAGCGCGCGGTGACGAGACTAAATCGTATGGTCGTTGATTACACACAATTTAGTGTCAAAAAAAGTCCAAAACTTACTAATTTATGATTAATCAAGATATATCTTTGATATATCATTATTTACTAATTTATGGTAATTAAGGGTCGAATTCATGGAGAATTAGGGAAATTTGAGATATATCTTTGAAATTCGGTCAAATCGGACAACGAATTGAGATTAGAAATTGGGCCTTTTAGTATTTTAAGAAAGATAACTCAATTGCGAATCCACGGAATCAAAAATCAAGTGATTTGGATTAGAATTCGCTGAGTAATCGAAGTTTGAAGTTAGAAGAAAATTCGTATCGCGATTTTGATTAAAAACAGAATTAAACTAAAATTAAACTTAATCTACGATTCAAAATATAAAATTAACACTAAATGATGAAAGATTAAGATGAAAACACGCAATCTAACCCAAATTAGCCTTCGAAATGATCCAATTAATCGCCGGATACATGGCTTTTCATTCTGAGTTTCCGAAGACGAAGTTTGAAGTTCAAGATGTGAATTCTCCTTTCTCTTTCGATTAAACTTTGAATTCAAGGGTTTAGTGGGTGCGGAAATGAGTCAAGAGTACAATGAAAAAAATGGCATTGAATTGGTGGTCTACATAAGGAGAATTTGATGAAAATCCACAGGCACGTTCTTCCGTCGCGAAGAACAGTTTTTTAAAGAAGCGGATTTGGGCGCAGCCGTTGGATGAAGAGGATGATCGCGATCGATGGTCGCGATCACGTGTCGTTTGATCGAAACGACACGATTATGTCGTGGTCGTCCGATCATCCATGAGTGGTCAAGATGCGTCCACGTCGCATTGATGAAGAAGTGCTTCATTGGATTCGTCTGTTGGATTTTAATCCAACGATCGCGATCGTTCTAAGAATCCATCGGCCTCGATCAATCTTGGCCGTTATAACTGGTGAGATCAACGGCTGATATTAGTTCACTTAAACCGGAATTGAGCCACGTGCGCCTTTCTTGATCGGGTGGACCTCGTGCCCACCGCATCGACGCCACGCGTTCATTGCGATTTCGATCTAACGCCTCTCGTCGCGCCACGTGTCTTGCAAATAAGAAATCGAAGGGAACTTAGTCCCACACCAAAGAAATTCTTGGAATTGATCGGGTATATAACGCGCTTTGAAATAGAGGAGTAATAAATTGTCTTCCGATAATCGGAAGACCTATACATATTATAAAATACTATATATGATAAGTATAATATGTGCCACGTGTCACCTCCGCGCCACGCAGGCGCTCGCGCGTGTCCACGTGGCCCTGAGCGCCACATCGCATCCACTTGGGCTCGCGCGATATACACACCCTTTTTGCGATTTATTTAAACGTTTTAAATACTAAAAAAAATAAAAAATAAACTTAAATAAAATCAGAAAAATTCTAGAAAATTCTATAAAATTGGAAAAATCATAACTTTCAAAATATAACTCCAAATTAAGTCAAATTTGTTTTTTTGGATCAGAAATTGAATAATCTATCATTATAAAAAGTCAAATTATTAAAATAATAAGAGAATGAATTTTCATTAATTTAATAGATTTATGTATCTTATAAAATAACTTTATAAAAATACATAAATATAAATAAAGATCTTTTCTCTTATATTTTAATCCTCAAAACATGATTATGATCTCAATTATAATTAGGATGAAAGATTATGATATTTAATTATTTATAATAATCCATAAATTGGTATATTTTAAGATCATAACATGAAATAATACAAAATGATAGAAATATACTTAAAATATGATAACATGCATATAATTACAATGATTAATGCCTTTAATTGCATTAATAATCATGTAAATTAATGTAAAAATATCATGTTATCACGCGGGTGGCGTGGCGCAAGCAGAGCCGTCCGATCGATCGTGATCAACGATCGCGATGAGGGGGGCGACATGGCAGCGTGTGGGACGTCTGATCGCGCATGCATTTTTGACCGTTGATCTTCACTTAATATTGATGGACCACGTGGCATAAATCGGAGTTCATCGATCGTTGATCGCAAGGAGTTATAACAGTCGAGATTAAACGCGATGAAAACGCATTTGAGACGTCCGATGAAGATCCGACAGATGCGTTTTCAAGGCATTTTATAACGCGCAAACACGTGGCTTCATCTCGAGCGTCCATCGGCGATCCAACGGACGCGACTTAATCGTAACGATTTGCGATGGACCGTTTCATCAGAGCCGTTGATTAATTTGATCAGACGGTTACGCCCAAAATCCCTATAAATTGAGATGTTCTTCCGATTTGTAAAGCATTCGAGAGCAAATCAATCAAATTAATCTGTTTAAACACCAAATCTCTTGAATCTCTTGATCCTAACCTCTTCTAGACTCAATTCCGCGTCCACAGAGTGCTTAAGATCAAGATTTGGGTGAAAGACGAGGAAGAAATCGACTTCTGAACTCCATGATCGCGATTTTTAGATTTTTCATGAAACGCCTTAATTTCGGCGATTAATTGGGTTAATCCAATCACAATCTTGGGTTAATGGAAGCGGTTTTCACTAATCTTTCATCCATTACCGCATAATTTTAGTTTAGATTAGGAAATTAGATTAATTTAGAGTTTATTTTCGTTAAAATCGCGATTTCAATTTTCGGAAAATACCTCCCACTTCGATCTTCAATTTCTCCGCGAAATCAAAGTCAAATTTGATGATTTTTTATTCCGTGGAATCGTCTTGAAGTTCTCTTTCATAATCTACCATTTTCCTCAATTTCTACCATCAATTCATCATCCAATTTGATCAAATTCGAAGAGATCATCAGAAATTTCCCTAATTCCTTTTGGATTCGACCCATATTTACCATTATACCCCTCAATTCGAGATATTTTCATTAAATTGGTAAGTTTGGACTTTGTTTTGACTCTTGACCGTGTGGAATTGACGACCAATCAATCTTGATCCGTCAATACCCTCCCTTATCATAATACATTTAAGACACTTCATAGGTTATCTTTTTACAAGGATGTCAAGCCCCCCGGAAGGAAATAGGGAATTATTTTTTTTGAGGGGGGCGGTAAGCGTCTTAATGAAATCAATTTTGATATGTCTTGAGTTTCTATTATGAATCAAGTTTATGAAACAAGTTTCTATGTTTCCTCACTTTATATAGGCAATAAGGTTGAATCCTCATGGAGCCTAGGTGACGAGACGAGACCGCGAGGTCGTCAATTTCAAGCGGTATCGCGTCAAAAAATTGTTCCAAACTTACCAATTTTAGGAAATTCACTCGAATTGAGGGGTATAATGGTAAATATGGGTCGAATCCACAGGGAATTAAGGAATTTCTTGACGTATTCTTCAAATTTGATCAAATCGGACGAGAAATTGATGGAAGAAATTGGGGAAAATCATCCTCTTTTTTCTCGAACCGAGAGATCCATCAATCTGGATCCGGATGCCTATAGATACAAATGGTCCAATGGGAACACTAATTTCCAGGAACATTTGGAACATTTCGTTTCTGAACAGGGGAACCATTTTCAAGTAGTGTTCGATCGATTACGTATTAATCAATATTCGATTGATTGGTCCAAGGTTATCGACAAACAAGATTTGTCTAAGTCACTTCGTTTCTTTTTGTCCAAGGCACTTCTCTTTTTTTCTAAGTCACTTCGTTTCTTTTTGTCCAAGACACTTCCTTTTTTCTTTGTGAGTATTGGAAATATCCCCATTCATAGGTCCGAGATCCACATCTATGAATTGAAAGGTACAAACGATCAACTCTGCAATCAGTTGTTAGAATCCATAGGTGTTCAAATTGTTCATTTGAATAAATTGAAACCCTTCTTATTGGATGATCATGATACTTCCCAAAGACCCAAATTCTTGATAAATGGAAGAACAATATTACCTTTGTTCAATAAGATACCAAAGTGGATGATTGACTCATTCCATACTAGAAATAATCGCAGAAAATCCTTTGATAACATGGATTCCTATTTCTCAATGATATCCCACGATCGAGACAATTGGCTGAATCCCGTGAAACCATTTCATAGAAGTTCATTGATATCTTCTTTTTATAAAGCAAATCGACTTCGATTCTTGAATAATCCACATCACTTCTGGTTCTATTGTAATATTTTATGAAAGTAGACTTCAAATCGATTCCACGGAATCAATAATCGTCAAAATCGGACTTGATTTCGCGGAGAAATCATGAATTGAAGTGGAGAGAAATTTCGGAACGGCGAAATCGCGATTTTAGAGGAATTGTAACAAAATTGAGATTGAAATCCTATTCTAAACAGAAATTAAACTTGATTGGGAGGTAGATAATGAAAAACCGCTTCCACTAAACCCGTTTTACGATCAAATCGCCGTGATTATCATGAATAATCGCGAAGAACACCAAGAACGCGATGACGAGTTTCAAGCGTCGATTCCTCACTCGATACTTCACCAAATCTCGACTTCTACCCCTCCTTGGACGCGGAAATTGAAGAGGAAGAGGAAGAACTCGAGAGAAACAAGCAAGGAAGGTGTCTAGACAGTCAATTAGATTGATTCTTGCTTGGATGCTTACATTCGTGAAGAACAGGCCTTTTTATAAGGCAAAATTTCGTAACCGTCCGATCGAAACGATCGACGGTTACGATAACGGTCCATGATGGACCGTTTTCAGAAAATATCGCGATCGTTGGATCGCGGATGGAGGGCCCAGATCATCGGACGGCTGAGATGCGATCCGCACGATCGAATCGTAGCCGTTATAACGCCCCTTTAATCAACACGTGCGTTGATCATGATCTGGTGGTCCGCGCACCACGTGATCACCGCGTGTGATGCTGCCACGTCGCGGAAATCTGGCCGTTATAATTCCCGAAATCGCGCACGTGCTTGATGATCGCTCCGTGGTCCGCGTCGCATGTGATCGATGCGTGCGATCGACGCGTCGACTGGATCCAACGCCCCTCGTCGCGCCACGTCGCCTGCAAGGTAAGTAAGACAAAAGTTTAGTCCCACACGGACTTAATTAAAGGAAACTGTCGGGTATATAATACCCGACCGTTTCTATAGGTATGACCCTCCCCATATAGGGGAGGACAAAGAACACTTTATACTTATATAGTAAATAAATATAGATATATATATCGCGCCACGTAGGCGCTGCGCGGGGTCTGCGTGGCGCTGCCACGTGGCCCTGCGTGCCACGTCGCATCCACGCGGGCCCCGCGCCCCCTTTTTTAATTTTTTTATTTATTTTTTATCGTTTTTAAATAGAAATTTAAATCAGAAAAATCAGGAAAAATCCAGAAAAAATCCTTAAAAATAG
This sequence comes from Lemna minuta, assembly GCA_024174645.1. Classification (NCBI taxonomy): domain Eukaryota; kingdom Viridiplantae; phylum Streptophyta; class Magnoliopsida; order Alismatales; family Araceae; genus Lemna; species Lemna minuta. The sequence goes on from CM044111.1 coordinate 16,820,158, forward strand.
AAAATTCATAACTTTTAATATATAACTCCAAATTAATCCAAATTTCTTTCATTTGATCCAAAATTTAATTATCTATTATTCTAAAAGGTCAAATTAATTAAATAATAAGAGTTAAAATTATTATTTCAAAAATACATTCATTTATTAAGATTTTTAATCTTTAGAAAATAAAAATGAATGTTTATAAAAAGTTGTTTCTCTCATTATTTTATCTTTAAGAACAGTTATAATGTCAAGAAAATATGGGTTACCAAATTATGAAACTCTAATTTATAAAAATTAACCCTAATTTAAAGTATTTTGAGATTATAATTACTTTTTAAGAGAATAATAGAAAAATACATAGAAATATGATAACATGCATGTAAATGAAATCATTTATGCTTTAATATGCATGAAAAATCATGTTTTATGATGTAAATATAGCATGTTATCACTAGGTAATAAGATTAAATGCTTCTAATGGAAGATGAGAGGGTGGAACATGATATGAGTGTGGATTTTAATGTGTATAGAGGAATGTGATTATATAATTTTATATTTTTTCAATGAAAATAATAGTGAGTAACAAATGAGATGAAGAGACAAAAAGGAGGAAGATGAAATGACAAGATGGGAAAGATAGAATGGTGGTGGTGAGAGTCACTGAGTAGACAATGATATATGAGATCCTATGTTGAAATGATAAAAAATAAAATAATTTATACACTCTTATGGAGTAGAATTGATCCAAATCCTCACACGAACCCTATTTCCATGCTATAAATAGTTGTAATTCCTCACTTTGTATAATGGTAAAGTAAGAGTCGAATCCTTAAGGAGTCTAGGTAATGAGGTGAGTGCTTTTGGTGAGTAGAGATACTATTATAAGGAAAAATAATGGTAGAAGGGATTTTTAGAGAAATATGAAAGGACTAAGAAATGGAATATGATATGAAAGAAATGAAAAATAGATAGATATTTATATTCTATGAGAAATAATGAGAACAAGATTAAGAATGGAATAATAGAATGGAGATATGAGAATGGTGGAATGGAAGATGATGGAAGATGATGGAAGATGATGGAAGAATGGTGAAAAATATAAAAATGGGGTAATCAAGAAAATGGGTAAGGATGAGAGATTGTTTGAAGAAAAGATAAAAAAATCTAAAATATAAAAAGAGAAATGGGATTTCAACTATCCATAGAGAGGATTACAAGAGAAAATCATATCCAAATCCTCACACAAACCCCGTTTTTTATGTCAATCCTAGACCAAGTGATGCTAGACTCGCCATGATCTCAATCCTTTGCTTGATCTTGCATCCACAAAAAACTTGAACACCAAACAATGCCAAGCTTGGGCCTAAGCCTCTCCTTTTCCTTATGAAAGCCCGATGCTAAGAGCAAGCCAAAAATTAACAAAAATAAAAAAAAAGATTCTTTTATATGTTAGGTTAAGAGTCTCTTTCAGATTAATGGTGAAGATTTAGTCTTTTTTTTGGTGCCACCAAATGAATGGTAGAGACTAAATATTTGAAGAAGAAAAGTCAAAAGTCAAGGTCAGAGTGTTGACTTTGACCATATGTTGACTTTATGTAAAATCAGAGAGGAAAAAGGTGAGAAAATATTACAAAAATTAAACTTTCAGAAACTAGAGAGAAAATAGAAAATTTTTATAGCAAATATGTGATTTTTAGAGAAGAATTGGATTTATTATGATTTATTGAAAATTAATAATAAAAAATCCCGAAATGAAGATCTTGGTCAAAATCATTAAATTGACTTGTCAAATATATCCAAATATTTCAATTCACATTATGAATAGAAAGCTTACGATCAAAGGATTCCAGAGAAACCAAAATTATCAAATCTCACCTTTTATTTTAGGAGTAATTGCCCTCGAAAGTCAACGCCCAAATTCAGATTAAAAATGAACAGCAGTTGGTCAAACATCAAATTAAATGGACAAATGTTGATGAAATTTTACGAATCAGATATCCACGGAAAGCTGATTGAACAAGGAATCCAATGGAACCAAAATCGAATGATTTAGACTTAAGATTAGGGAGAAATCCTTGTTCAAAAATCAGAAAAAATCAGTGATCAAATTTGGGCGAAATGATGAAATTTCCGATTTCAAAACTTTAATTACTTATCTAAATCTAATCTAAACTACATAAATTGCAAGGATTACAAAGGAATCACACTACTAACCTGATTGACGTGAAGATTGTGCTTCAAATTGCTTTGATTGCTGTGTATTTATCTAGTTTCTTCTTCGACGTGGGTTCGACGTTCAAGCGGTGAATCCAACCATTTCTCGCAATGATTCGTGATTAATCTTGCCTCAATGTAATTACAATTGAGTCTAGAACGCTAGGGAATCATGAAGAACTTGAGATTTTGTTCCAAAAATGCTTAATTTCTTCACATTTCAATCAACAATTAAGTTTAAAGAGAGAGAGAACATTGATTTATAGAGATTTATTGGAAAAATTCTGCGCTATCCAATTCGCTAAGGGAGCTTTGGATGGCTGCGATGGTGCGAAATCGTTAGGGCACGATCCCACAATGTGGATTCCACTCCTCCTTGATTTCGTCCATCCGATCTTCATTGGCGTATCCTTGAGCAGCCATGTGTCAATTCGTGATTCACCGAGTGCGCGATTAAATCGCGACCATCGGATTTCACTTACGCGATCAATGGTTGGGAAATGCACATGTGTTTTGATGGCGATCTGATGGCAAGATCCACCAGATTAACACGCATTGATTAGCACGAATTGATCCAACACACCACGCTTCGCCAAGTTTCCTGCAAAAACTGAGATAGCGGTTAATCCCACACAGATAAAAATAAGGATAAAAATTGCATATAAAAGGTAGAAGTTTATTTAGCCATTGTGTCACCCCAACGGGCCTAGTATGCCCCCCTTAGTCTCTACAGTGGGCCCACTATACCTGTGGGCCCACACGATTAGCTTGATAAGGTCGTCATGCCACGTAGGCACCCACGTGGCCCTTGATGGGTCCGTCCCGATCAGCTCCTATGGTACCGCCACACGTCAACGCGCCGGTCCAGCGCATTAAAAACCCTTTTTTCATGATTTTTTAAAGGAAAGAAATTCCGAAAATAACTGAAAAATAAAAATAAAATCCAAAAAAATCTCTAAAATTTAGAAATTCATAACTTCATTTCTAGAACTCTTTTTTTACTCAAAATTTCTCCATTGGATCACAAATTAAGTCTTCTTTAATCCATGCCCCTGAAATATAAATTTTAAGAAGAGAAATTGATGATTTCAGAATAATATTAAGTGAACTTCATCATTCCTTCATTCTCTTTGATTCCTTCATCATTTTCTTCTAATGGATAAAATTCATAAAATTATGATAACATGCATCATAATTACACAATATAAGCATGAATATTAGTTAAATATGATAAGAATTCAAGTTAAACATGCATGTATTCAAGTACCCATTTTCTTCTCCTCCTTCTACATAGTTTGCATCAATGCTCCCATTAAATGTTATCAAGTCCTTGGATCCACATCACTCATAAAATGTGAGAATTCAATTATTTCACTTCCCAGAAGTCAAATGTGGTTAGTCTCATAATTTAATCAAATACAAGAAATGATGCATGAAAGGACTTAGTCATATTTTCACCACATTCAACTAGATAGAAATAGATATTCTCTTTTTTATTGTCTTTATGTGACTTAAATTTTAGAGTTATCTCTAGTCCTAAGTCGAGGTGATGCTAAACCTGCTTGATCATGATCCTCTGCACAATTTTGCCTCCACTACAAACTTTAACATCAAATAATGTAAAAATTAGGTCTTTATGTTCTCTCTTTTTATTTATGACCGCTTGATGCTAGTAGATAGACTAAAAAAATATGACAAGATAGAAAGTTCAAGTTTATATTAGGGGGTTCTTAGGTTTAAGTACATTAAGTGGTAAAATTATCCCACCTTAAAATCATGATGTTTTTGTGCCCAATTCTTCAATCAAATGGTATAGATGAATAGAGGGAGAAAATAAAAACTTACTCATACAATTTCAGCTCAAAATTCCTCCTAGATTGTGAGATATCATGATTTTAATTTCGAAGAAACTCTAGTTGTTGATTATGAGCAGGCGCTCTAGAGAGGCCATGTGACATGCTCTGATTGTCCTAAAATGAATATTTTGCCTTTTTGAAGATGGAAGAAATATGGTCCATTCAGTTGTGTTAATCAAGATCAATTGACTCGTGTGGTGATTTCTGAAGAAGAAACCGATGAAACATACATGGCCATCACATAGAAATTTGGGCTTTGCAAGGCACCACATGTTGTGAATTTATTGGTTGAGATAAAGGGGGCAATGGTGGCACTCGCCTTTTAGCCTGATCTTGTGGACTTAGTCCACGTGATCGAATAGCTTTGATTGGCACAACCAATTTGAATGCCTAGCTTCCGCTATGCATCTTGATTGACTACTTTTCCTTAATGATTATAGGGTTGACTTGGCTCTAAAAGTTGTTAGAGAGTTTGTTTCTTCCTCTCTCTCACCAATGATTGGCATCCATGATCTTCTATTTGAGCACTCATGTCCTTGCATCCACACAACTCATAAAAAATGTGAGAAGCTAACCACTTGACTTCTAAGAGATCAAGTGGGGTTAGTCTCACAATATGACCAAAATATTGGAAATAATGTATGAAGAACTTAGTCATTTTAATACCATGTTTGGGATTTAAAAAGTGAACATTCTCATAGTTAGTCTTATAGGGCCCACAAACATGGTATATAATGCATAGTTGTTGCTAACCTTGTACAAAATCACCTCCCTCCCAAAGAGGTGGTCCCTTTCTCAACAAAAAAAAATGATTGACCCCTTCCTATCAATCGCCAACAAGAACCTTTGGAAACAAAGTTCAAGCACTTTAAAAGATCCTTCTTAGAGGTTGTCATGGATCAAATAAGATCCTAAAAGCAATGAATTTTTTTTTACAATAATATTTTCAAGTCATGCCCTTTCTGCACATAATGGCATTGCTCTATGGTCATCAATGTCATCAATGCCCTTGCTTTTCTTTCAGTCTTTGTCGATTCCACTTCATCATCATCAACAAAGTCAAATTATCTCCTTGGCGCCTATGTAGACTTGTGACGAATTGAGCCGTATGGTCGTTGAAAACGCACAGTCAAGAATCAAAATAATATCCAAACTCACCAATTTTAAGATTAAATCACGAATTGAGGGGTATATTGATAAATAAGGGTCGAATCCACAGGGAATTAAGCTAATATCTAAAGATCTCTTCGAATTTGATCAAATCAGACATGGTGATAGAAATTAGGAAATTTGATATTTTTGAAAAGAGGACTTGAAGACAAATCCACGGAATAAAAAATCATTGAATTTGGATTTGATTTCGCGGAGAAATCATCGAATGAACATGGGTGAAATTTCTGAAAATTAAAATTACGAAAAACCAAAATTAAGAATGAAATTGACTTAAATTATGATTTTAAAATGAAATCTAAAGCTATACGAAGATAGATTAGAATGAAACACGATCCCTAACCCACAATTGCACTCGAATTGATCCAATTACTCGCGGAATCAAGGCTATTTATCAAAAATTCAGAAAAACGCGATCGTGGAGTTCAAGCGTCGATTTCTTCCTCGTCGATCGTTAAAAGCTCACTCTCAAGCACTCTGTGGATACGGAAATGAGTCTAGAAGTGATTGAGAGAAAGATATTCAAGAGATTTGGTGTCTAAACAGTTCGATTAAGTCGAATTTCCCTCGAATGCTTTACATCGTCGAAAAATATCTCAATTTATAGGCTAATTTGGGTGTAACAGTCCAATCTTCATTTAATCCTTGATCAACAATTTTGATGAAACACATCGAATGCGAATCCTTACAATTAAGTCTTGGCCATTGGATCTTCAATCAACCGCTGAGATGAAGCCACGTCGCGAGAGTTATAAATAACGCATGTAACGTCCGTCGTTGGATCTTGATCAGACGCTCAGATGCGTTTTTCGTCGATTTTAATCTTAGCTGTTATAACTCCTTTCGACCAACAGCTGAGATTAAAACGGTTCATTGACGAATCAGATCACACCACGCCTTAAGTGAAGATCGACGATCGTGATTTAATCGCGCGATCGAACATCCCACATTGCACCACGTCACATCTCGCCTTTGATCATCAATCGCGATTGATCGGACGCTCTAGATTACGCCACATCACCTGCGCGCTAATAATAAGTCAAAAAATTGATTTTAAATTATAAAAATTGATTTTTAATTCCAAAAAATCCTGGAAAATCCATTAAAAATTCAAAAAAATTTAGAAAAAATCTGGAAAAATCCCTAAAAATTAGAAAATTCATAACTTTCAAAATATAACTCCAAATTAATCCAAATTTCTTTCATTTTATCAGAAATTAAATTATCTATCATTCTAAAAAATAAAATTTAATAAATAAAAAGAGATTTAATTTCTATTTCAAAAATACATTCATTTTTTAAGATTTTAACTTTAGAAAATTAAATAAATGTATATAAAATAGTTTCTCTCATTATTTAACTTTAAGAACTACTTATAATCACAAGTAAATATGGGTTATAAAATTATTTATCTTTAATTCATCATCATTAACCCAAAATTAATATATTTTTGAGATCATAATGATTTTTTTCATAGAATGATAGATAAACACTCATAAATATGATAACATGCATAGGAATGGAATCTTTTATGCCTTAATATGCATAAATAATCATGTATTATCATGTCTAATTAGCATGCTATCAAATTGCTTCCTATGATCAAAGTTGTTGAAGCACGAAGGGGAAAACCAGAAAAGGAAAGTTGGGGATGCTAGAGTTAAGAGTTGAAGGGAAAAAATTACTTCCAATGAGACTTGCAACAAAATTGGCCCCACTAGGCAAGGGTGAATTGGTGGTCTAGTGGGGAAGTTGAGAAGGTACTAATAAAATAATAAAATAAATAGAACAAAGGCGAAAGAGGGAGAGAGAGGGAGAGGGAGAAAAGACATGAATAGATAGGAAGATAGAGAAGTGGATAACGTTAGATTTTAGATTTTATTAACATAAAAACATAACCTGAGGTAAAGTCTTGTCCTGCAAGACTTTGGAATAACACTTACACACTTCAGTATCAAGACTAATAATTCTCAACAAGGTACCACAACATGAGTCAACTAAGGATCTCATTGATTGAATCAACTATTAAGTCAAATTTCTTGACAAGAGTAAGAGATCCTTTCAACCAAACTGACTTCAAGTTGGTCTTGGCCGAACATGAAGCCCAAAAGAGAGCAGGAGATGATTCTCTAAACATCCCTAGGTAGTTATTGGTGCCTCAGTCTTGACACAAAGGGTAGTGAGACTAGTGGAGAGAGGACACCACGTGATGGTTAGAAAGAGAATTTTCACTCTCTTCTCCTCTATTCCTATCAGCTCTCTCTCTCCACTCTCTTGCCAACCTCCTTTTGTCAAAATCTTTGTCTCCCACTCCTAAAAACCACCTCTCTCTCTCTCTCTCTCTCTCTCTCTCTCTCTCTCTCTTTTCATATTCTCCCCCCTCTTCAGAGGCAGATTTGTCTCTCCTCTTTCCCACTCTACCTCCGCCTATCAGCTCTCTCTCTCTCTCTCTTGTTGTAGGGACAACGATCCATTGCTTTGACACCATCCACTCTAGACCTTCTCCTCCCCTAGATTAGGAAAGCAAGTCGAGAAAGTTTCCCAAGGGGCGGATAGCTCGCCTCACCCTGCCTCACCCTAGGGGAAAGCGAAAGTGTGGATAGATACAGGGAGAAGGATAGTTGGAGAATGAGAGAGAAAGGGTGGGAGAAAAATAATAGAAAGAGAGAAGGCAAAAGAAATTTGGGGAGAGAGTCAGATGGATAGAGATAGAGAGATAGAGAGAGAGAGAGAGAGAGGTTGGGCCAACCTTGGACAACCTTGTTGGGCTAAGGAAACCTAACTAATCCACCCGTGGACAACCCATTTTGGCCCATTTCATCCGTAATGGTTAGGGATGGCCAAAGACCAACTGAAGCTTGATCAACCAGGCCAAACTGGGACCATCATTTCCTCAAACTAGGCCGTTGATGATATCAGTCCAAGTTCGATCCGATCTAGGGCACAAATTCAATCTTGGTCCGAGTTGAAAAATAAGCGCCCCACTAGTATTCTATTCCTCTCCTCATCTTGAGTCTTGAGTGTTGACCTTGCGCAATTGTGTCATAGCGATAATGTTAGTTTTCTCAGCTCCTCGTGGTGACCTTGCTCATCTCCTTGGAATTTCCATTAGCATCGACCTTTCTGCCTTTGGTTTGTCCATCTCCTCTAGGTAACCTTGTCCATCTGGCTTTGGTTCTAGATTTTTTCTGGTTTAAGCTATCGTCATACTTATGAAAATTCTATGGATTTAATTGAAAGATCCTATTATAAGTGAGGTGTAGTAGAGGTATAACATTTCTGATGTATTATGCTTCCGTACTAATCTGTTGTTAAATCGCTAAATGAAACATGTTATTTGTATGCAAGAGCTTAGGTTTTTAGGCTATTCTAGTCTTCCTCTTAAACCCAGGTGTGAGTAGGGTTTAGAGTGTTCCAATCAAGGTCGTATATACAATTGAGTTCAAAAACTCTCTCTAACTTTTAAAAAATCACGCACGATGCCAATGAATAAACATATAGGTGATATCTTGTCCGTAATTACATTTGTATGTGATTTTAAATTTACTATATGCAGACAAGTCGAACAAGTTTTTTGTTACCATAAGATATTAATAGCCGCATCCTTTTTTTTAATAACAGAAAATGAAGAACTTACTCTTTTTATTCTTAACATCATCTCTTCTTTCTTCTTCTCCAAAATATTTATTTGTTCTTCTCCAAAATCTTTCTCTTTTTATTATTAGTAACTTATGGTTGAACCTCGATTATTATAGTTTATTGAGAAAACATTACCTTCAGTGCAAGGTTATGAGGTTATGATGAAAATAAGAGATTCATGCTTAGTTTTCCTCATCATTGTTGTGGCTCTCGCTCTCTCACTCCACTTCCTCTTGTCATTAATGCTACTGTTCTTCCTCCATTGTAGTGGTTCTTCTAATTTAATAAACTATTACACCTAGTCCAAAGAAAGAGGTACTTAAGGGGTCGTATGAAGATAGAACATTGAACAATGATCTGTTAATGGGCTGACCACCTTGAATATTAATTCTTTATGATTTTTTTCATGAATGCCAAAATTCTATCTTTATGTGCAGGTTGTTACAATCTTAGAAATTGGTTAGCCTAGCGAAATTCCTCAATTTTGTACTAGAGATGAACAATTGAGAAGCCTTTTTGTCAATGATCTCAATACTTAAATTAAAGATTAAGTATAGGCTGTTCATTTAAGTAAAGATTAAAAATAAATTTAGATAAATTTAGATTTTTTCTGATTTTTTGTTTTTCATTTTGATTAGGTTTATTTTTTTATATTGATTTCTACTTCTATCTCTATTAAATCTAGTTTCTACTCTATTCAATTATGATTATATCTTTGAAAGAATTTGCTTTCTATTTGACTTAAATCTGATTTATATGTCTACTAAGTTCTAATTTGTTATCTTTGACAAAAATCCTACTAGCATTAAATATCATATGTGTTGGTTTGATTTGATTTTTTGATTTCAGGTTGGGAAAAATTTAGATTAGGCTCATTTCTTATTTTTTTGATTTCAAATTAGGCCACATTGAGATAAGGTAAGATTTGTTTTTTAATTTTAAATTCAGTTAAATTTAGATTTTTTCTGATTTTTTTTCTTTTCATTTTGATTATGTTTGATTTTTTATCTTAATTTCTACCTCTATCTCTATTCAATTCTGATTATATCTTTGAAAGAATTTGCTTTCTATTTGACTTAAATATGATTTATATGTCTACTAAGTTTTGATTTTTATCTTTGACCAAAACTTGCCATAATTAAATATCATGTGTTTGTCTATTTTTTTTTTTTTTTCAGATTGGGGCAAATTTATAATATGTCTCATTTAAATTTAGGATTAAATATCTTTAAAGATTGACATGCATTAGAATATCCAATAAGTTCTAATTTTTTCATGTGGTGTAAAATTATCATAATATAAATTTTCATAGAATTGGATATTTGGAATTTTGTATGGACTGTGTTAGTTTCTAATTAATTATGTTCTTTTAACTCAAATATTTTTAACTAATGTTTAACTTATGTTTTAGATTGAAATCAATGGAATCAATTGGAGATGAAGTATATTTTATTTTAGATCGATCTATAAAAATATAAGACAATAGCTTACTAATGCTATATTTTTCTTTTAGACTGAATCAAACAATGCATCCAAATTTGTTTCTACAAATGCTACGACTACAAGCTCTTCACAACGAAGAAAAGCCTCAATAGTCTAAGTACATTTCATGAAGATCACAGACGATGAGTATCTTTGCAAAATTTGTAAGGTAGCCACCCCCATGTAAAGAGATAAAAGTGAAGAAGGACATAAGCAGAAGCACAATCAAGTTATGGAAGCACTTGGAAAGGTTTCATGTTGAGATTTATAAGCAACTAAGGCCATCAAATTCTCCTAATACTATAACAAACTATTTCTTGAAGACTTCTAAATTTTCAAGCAAGAATTCAAAGCAGACAAAGAAAGAGTGCATAGATTTAATTGTTAAGACAAATGCACCTTTTACGCTACTTAATCATCCTAAATTTAAAAGGTTTTGCAACTACTTATTACAAGGCAAAGCATGGATTCCTAGAAGCCATTCTGGAAGACGAGGGATGGAGAAACTATTTGAAAATGAAAGGGATAAGGTAAGAGAATCACTTTAACCAATTGAAAGGGTGTCCCTTACAACAAAAACTTAGACAACTACAAATAATGTGGTAATACTTGGGATCACAATACATTGGATTGATGATAAGTGGATACTTCATGAACAAATGCTCGATGTTGAGGAGTTGGGTGTATCACATCAAGGTACAATTTTTTCACAGGTGGTGCATATTTGTTGGAAGAGAATGATCTCACTCAAATGTTAAATAACATTTTATATATATTTTTTTCAATCTTCAATCTAAAAACATGAATTTTATTTTATTTTCTAGGGTTTTTCTATCACAACAGATAATGACAGTAATAACAAGATAATGGTGGCAAGCTTAGAAAATTTATTGAATGAGAGTGGATCGACATTCACCAAGCAGTTCCATGTGCCATGTATGGCCCATGTTCTTGATGGGTTCTGAGGTCGATAACTTTCCGAAATTTTGATCAAAACATCAAATGCAACGGAAAACATTGAATCGGACATTCAAAATAACGAGCCACCAAGAACAGATGATCCTATCATCTAGTATATATGAGAAAACATACTTACAGGGATTCCTTGAAGGAGTTCTTGAAGCTATTCAAGTGTCTAGCCTCTAGCGGTATCCACACGGTCTCCGGATGGTTGGATCTCCTCTTCAAAGCTCTTCACCAAGAGAAAAAGAGAAGAAAGGAGAGAATTCCCACAAGGCTTGCATGGGCACCTCCATTTGTGGTCGTCCTCCCCCTATTTATAGACATTTGGAATGAGGTTTTTTTCATAAAAAAACCCCTCATAATTATGTCTATATCCACCAACATCCATAAACCTTATGTGTGTGACCCTCTAGGTCCATATATCTCACTAGTTAATAACTCTATAGACCAAATAACACCTTATTGGTCAACCTTAATTAATTATCCACATCCACATATAGATTAATTAATCAAGGATCGATTTAACCCAATCGATAGGTTGAGTTGCCAGCCCGTTGGGTGCCAAGCTACACCACGTACTCTAGGAGATATGGAGTATGTAAGAACTCACTTATGGAACCTTCCCGTCATTGATTACCATGTATGTATAATCCTTCATCCACATTAGACTCATGAATGACTTAGGGTATGGTCAACTGTCAAACCCTAATCGGTCACTCAAGTTAGTACTGATGCGTATAGAAATCATCGAGAACTCCTTCGATATTTCTACTACCTTGGCCAAGGATTTCATCGCATCTCATTCCTTTGAGTCAATCTCCTCAAATACCGAGGGTGGACGATCCCATCTTGACCACACAATCATCTTCGTGAACTTCATGTCGTATCTAATATATGACGTTTTAGATATCCCGTGGCTAGGGATTCGTAAGTCATAATCAAAACACGATCATCCATCCACAAGATGTCTTTGGTGTCTCAAGTCAAAGGACCACATACACAATCATGACATGAATCAACCTGATTGACAGTTAGGTATAATACCATTCAGGGATTCATACGGATCAATTCAGTGAACTCTTTCTCCAAAGAGCACCCACTATCTATCCTTAGTGTCTCCACACCGATGGCTATAGGATCGGCCATACTCATCATATGAGATGGATTAGATAGTGCTATTCTTTCCGGATAATTCGATGTCCTTCTCGAATATCCCTACGAATAGGAATATTTAGAACATATGTTTAAAGACTAGTGATCACTATATTATGATCTCATCATAATTCACATAGTCATTGCACATGCTCATGGACTTCATTGCAAACATCACACAAGAATGACAATGAATGAATTTCATTTCAATGAACATAAACAAGATACATGAAAGTGTGATTGGCTTATAGGCCACATAATATCCATCAGTTCTCAACCTAGATATTCAAGGAGGCTTGAAGGAGTTGGGTAATTCATCATTGACTTCATTTTTTTAAGAAAGTGATGGTGATGAAGAGTATGAAAAAGATGAAGTAGAAGTTACGTCACAAAGGCTGTTTGGAGCAATTCTTCATTGGCTTCAAAAACTTGTTCTTGCTGAAAATAGTACACCACAAAGAATTCATTAGTACAAGGAATTATGCAAGAGGTATAAAATGTCAAATAGAAACTTATTAACCATAGATCTCCCCACTAGGTGGAATTCGACATATGTCACGATTATTGCAGCATGGGACAAGAGAAATGTGTTGAATGTAATGAAAACAACTTGTCTTAAAGATGGTAAAAGAATTTATTTAATCATGTCAGAACAGTGGGATCTTCTTAAGATTTTTGCAGATGAACTTCTAGCTTTTCAAGAGGCTACCGAGATGTTTTCTCAATCAAAAACCATTACATCACCTAATGTTACTTCTATGTTTTATCTTTTGTTAAATCAGTTGAACACATTAATTTTTGTCTTTGGGTAATCCTTCTCAAGGTGTGATGGGAAGACCAATGAGCTTAGAGAAATCAATGGCACTCAACGGATCATATATTATGATGAAAATAAAGTTACTTAAATACGAGCCACAGGTCAAACGAAAGCTAATCTTCCCTATCGCTACAATGATAGATCCACCTTTGAAATTTGAATATATTCTAGCTGATGAGCAAGAGTATATCACAAAGACTTTGAAGCATTTGCTTCAATTGATGCCTACCCCACCAATATCGAGTACTTGCTCAAAAAGTGGGCCATTATCTAATACTTTTACCACTTGTTCGAAAATGTTTTTTGAATTGATGAAGCACAAAAGAAAGAAGAACATAAACATCTTATTAGAAAAACTAATATATGATGAAATATTTGATTATTTGCATGACTCTCAAGTCGAATCTTCTCATCTTGATGTTTTATAATGGTGGTGTAAGATTGGGTCTGAAATATATCTACGACTTGTAATGTTAGCAAATGGGTTTCTCTCAATTTGTGCTCTGAGCTTTTTATCAGGACATCTTTTCTCATCAAGGCGGCGGATTGTACCATACAAAAGGCATAAATTATCTCCAAGAACTACATCTATTTTGATGACCTTCAAATCTCGGGATAAAAAGGATGAAGAAGAATTTGGCGAAGATATAAACTAATTTTCATGCAGTTATGATTTTTCTTCTTTGTTTCAAATCGATAAGTTTTATCAATAAGGTTTTTGACAATGAAATTTTATTTTATTTATCAATACGGATATCTATGGTAGAGAGAGACCGAAATTAAGACCAAACCAAACCGTGACGGAGGTTGACCGAGACCCACACCGAGACTAACAGGGACTCTGGTAACAATGAACTAACATCTTTTTATTTGAAAAATAAATCGCAATTAACAAATTTACGGGTAACTTTTAAGAGCCATCAATTTCATAAGACTTGTAAATTGAAGACGTCAACCGGATGGGCCGATGGAGCGGTGGTAAGTCACGGCACTCGTCCTCAGCGGGGAGTGGGGGATGCCCCCAATGCTTGCTTTCTTTTTCGCCGGCCTCCTGTAAATAATGCGACTCAAATCGATCAGATCTTTAGAAGATTATCGACCGAAATACTACATTTTTCCGGGCGACGCCATCGTGGCATGTGGCCCTTAGCTGGCTGTTGGAACTTGGAAATGACGAGGATTCAATTCGGCGTCCAACTCTCTCTCTCTCTTGTTGGCTTGTTGCTGCAGCTCCACTGGTTCACGGGGAACCTTGCGTCTCCCACTCGCCTTGGGTTCTCTCCTCTTTCCTCGCCCTCCGCTTATTTCTTACGCCGTGTGGCGTCCGTCCGAAATCATTCGGCGAATAATCGGCAGGGCTGAATGGGGGGAGATCACGGGGGTCCGAAGACGGAGATCTCGTTCGGCGGGAGGTTCGTTAGCAGCGCCTTCGCTGCCTGCTTTGCGGAGGTGGAGTCGTCTATCTTTTTAGCTCACTTCACAATTATCCCATTTCTCAGTCGTTACGTATCGCCGATTTCCCATACAGACGTTCTTTTTCAAGTCGGGCAGTCCAATGCCCGATCGGGCGATATCCAGCAGCTTTATATCAGTGATTACTCGCTTATTTCATGCCTACTGGTTCCGATGAAGTCGAATCTTCCTGCGTGATTTTAGCAGCTGCTGCTATGCAGCCTCCGTCGATGATCACATTATACTGGCCTGTTTATTTTTACAATCTATCTCGGTCTCGTTCGTTTAGCTTCGAAAGTTTGACTTGTTCTCGCCATTCTATTTGAGGCTAGTCCCTGTTTTATTTATCCAAATCTTTAGTCGACGCGTCTCCTATTTCGGCGTTGGTCATCGCACCAGATTCTAAGGAAATCCTGTGGCGCAATCATCCCATATTCCTTCATTTCATCCCTAGCATTGAACTCTGTCTGCTTTTATTTTCCCTAAATTATTACCTCTTGATTTGGTTACTGAAAGCTCCGTTCCATCTATTCACTCAGCTTCTCCCTTTTTGTTTTCACTCTGACAGCTATGTACCATTCCCCTGGATACAGCAAAAGTCAGGCTTCAACTTCAAAAGAAATCACTCACCAATGGCGTCCCTTTGCCGAAATACAAGGGTATGCTGGGCACAGTTGCAACTATAGGTAGGGAAGAAGGTCTATCAGCACTCTGGAAAGGCATAATACCAGGTCTGCATCGCCAATGCCTGTTTGGAGGCTTGAGAATTGGACTATACGAGCCTGTACGTGTTAAACCTGATGTTTACGACACCTGAACGTCCCTCATAAATCATTCATATCTATATCAGCAATTTTTCTAGGTTAAATCTCTCTACGTTGGTGAGAACTTTGTCGGGGACATTCCTCTGTCAAAGAAGGTACTAGCTGCACTTACAACTGGTAAGTGAACATTAATCACTGCGGCATCATGAATCATTCAACTCTTTGGGATCATTTTTCTGCGCATATCTGTAAGCTTTAAACCCTTTGGGACCATTTTGTGAATGGCATCGATCAATCAGGTGCTCTGGGAATCATAATCGCCAATCCAACGGATCTTGTTAAGGTTCGACTTCAAGCTGAAGGCAAGCTACCAGAAGGGGTACCAAGGCGCTACTCTGGAGCGCTGAATGCTTATTCTTCAATTGTCAAACAGGTGACTCTAGCGAGGAGATGAACTCATGTTTGAAGACCAATCTTTCATTTATTTGATAAATATGTCATTACTAACTTAGGAAGGTGTCCGAGCCCTCTGGACTGGTCTTGGACCAAACGTTGCCCGAAATGCCATTATAAACGCTGCTGAATTAGCTAGCTACGATCAGGTTAAACAGGTAAAAGTTTCTGCTCCTCGTTAGGTATGAAATGCCTTTGACAGTGTAGAAATTATGGTTATCTTGTTGTTCTATTTTTCTAATTATGAGTGTCTTCGCCACAGACCATATTGAAAATCCCTGGTTTTTCGGATAATATCTTCACTCATCTTTTATCTGGACTGGGGGCGGGACTCTTTGCCGTCTGTATTGGTTCCCCTGTTGACGTGGTATGAATTTGCTGAACTGCTTGAAAATCTTCTTTGCTTTGTACTCAATTTATTCTCTTTTTATTTGGATGATATTATTGGGTGGTGCCAGTCAAGTCAGGTTAATTTTCATGTATTTCAATTGTTTTTTGAAGGTAAAATCAAGAATGATGGGGGATCCTTCTTACAAAAGCACGCTCGATTGTTTCATCAAGACTTTGAAGAATGATGTAAGTGTCTTGCTAACCGACTTTACAAAGCTACTAGAGGAAAAAATTATTAAAAAAAAAAGAGCTGAAGTTTATGCTATTCATGGATTTTCCGGCGTATTGGTACAGGGACCTTTGGCTTTCTACAAGGGATTTATCCCGAATTTTGGCCGCCTGGGATCATGGAACGTTATCATGTTCTTGACTCTGGAGCAGGTACAATCAGTCTCCCGCGGTCTTCTCTTCTTTTTTGTCTCCCTACAAAGGTCAACGTGTGATTGTGTTGGATCGAATTCCAGGTCAAGAAGTTCTTCGTCAAAGAGGTACCTGGCTGATGAATCCTATTTGACTGGACGATGGGCAGCGCCGCATTTGACTTTCTCGGCTCTGTTCACTGATCGCTTTCTCTCTCCGGTTTTTTAATCAAATAACCCGGAAAACTCTCTGCGAGAACCCTAATTCCTGAATAATTTCGCGTGTCGTGTCTGATCATCCCGTGATCCGTCAGATTTGTGACTGGCTAGTTGGGCCACCCGAGGTAATGGGCTTCTATCTAATGGCATGAAGGAAATATCTAGAGGAATCTAGATCTTTAGCAAAAAGATGATCTTGAATCCAACGGTAAAGAATCCAGCTTAAACTGTTTACGTGGAGATAAACGATTGGCTGTTGGCCTGCCTTTGACTCTAGAACCTTCGATAGTCATCGTTATCCTTCTCCTCCAAGTCGCTTTATAAAGGTTTGGTCTTCGATCGTCGAGTATCTTCGTGACGACAGTATGTCTCTCATTCCGGGGTTCTTCGGCCGGCGCAGGGGAGGTGCGTTCGACCCCTTCTCTCTGGATCTGTGGGATCCTTTCCAGGGGTTCCCTTTCGAGTCATCTGCCGCCGCGTCCTCCGCCTTCTCCGGCGCCTGCGTCGACTGGAAGGAGACTCCTCAGGCTCACGTCTTCAAGGCCGATCTTCCCGGCGTCAGGAAGGAGGAGGTGAAGGTCGAGGTCGAGGATGATCGCATCTTGCAGATCAGTGGCGAGCGCTCGCTCGAGAAAGAGGAGCGGAGTGACACGTGGCACCGCGTGGAGCGCAGCAGCGGTAAATTCGTGAGGAGATTCCGGCTGCCGGAGAATGCAAAGTTGGATCAGGTGCGGGCTGCAATGGAAAATGGTGTGCTGACTGTCACAGTTCCCAAGGTGGAGCCGAAAAAATCCAACGTAAAGGCCATCGAAATTTCCGGCTGATGTCGTCTTCATCTACTCCGTTCCTTTCGAATTAAGACAGGTTGAGAGGGTAACTGTGAGGGGAGATGTTTCTGGGCATCTGATGTTGCCTTTTGGGTTTCCTTTTTGTTCTTGCGGAAATGTACGTATCTTACAACCCGTATGAATGGATTCCTGCAGTAGATCTTCAGGAAGACGTCGAGTATTTGCACTCGAATGAGTGGGGGCCCCGTGTGCCCTTTTCCTTCTTCCACAGAGACTTCCGAGTCGATCCTTGTAAAAGAATGAATCCTCAGAGGAGCAGTAGAGGAATGCCTGGGACCCAGAATTGCTCTTCCTCAGTGAGGGCGAAATTGGTTTGAAACTTTCGCCAGAAAGATGATTGCTCTTCCCCTAAAATAACGTCATGTTTCGTGCTAATAACCGGATAATTAATTATAAGAATCGGACCATGGGCCCGCAGCCCATGAGAGTGGCCCACATCCAACTCGTTGGAACCAAGTACGTAAAAGATGAGGCCCACCCACTGCGAAGGCAACGGCCACGCAAGGTGGGTTTCGAATATTCCTAGGAAAGAAGGCAGATCTATTCGATTATGAGGAAGCCAAAGCGCAGGGCTGAGAACCTCAAGCAAGCATGAATGGAGTACCTCCCTCTGAAGGGGGCATTAATGGTTCTGAAAGTAATTCGAAAGAGGGAAAAATAGAGAAATCTCCCTCTGCAACTAAACCCGGCAATGGCATCAAGAGCTTTGGCACGACCATTGAATGTACAGTGCAATTGAATGTGTAATATGTATTGAACATATGTAGGTTAAAAGGCGAGTCATTGATGATTCTATTTTGCAATCATTGATGAAAAAAAGTCATTGAAACCAGAAAAGAAGTCATGTATAATTACAAGTTGAGTTCAAATCAAACAGAAATTAGGGATTAAACAACCACTTTTCACACTCAGTAGTATTGCATAAAATTGAAAAGTGATATGAAATTCGAAAATCATGAGAAACATAGATTTTGAAATATGAGCAAAAATCAATTTTGACAATTTTAAGAATATGTGAATCTGATCAAGAGCAAGGGAGAAAGTTAGCAATCAAAGAAATTCATGAAAATTCATCTCGAGGAGGGATAAAATTATGAATTTAATCCTAATTCTTCATATAATTAATGATTTAAACCTGATTACATGATTTTTAATGAAAGAACTTGTTATTAACCACAATGTGATGAATAATAAATTGAATGTATGCTAGATTAAGGCTTACATCAAGAAATTTTTCATTGAAGCTCAAAATTCAAGCATGAGCTTCTTCCCTCAAATTAGACACTTCCGAGTTTTAATCCAACCTAATATAGGAGGTTTTTCATCCTAGAGGAGGAGGAGGAGAAGCATTGGGGATCACCAAGAATAAAAAAAAAATCAAGAAGTGCTTGGAAAAGGAAAATCTATGATAAAATCATTGGAAATTGGAAAAAAAGAGCTTTATAGGTGATCATGGCTATTTTGGTCATCCCATTGCCCTCTATGATTGAGACGATTGCCAAAAATGTTCTATGTCACTCTATTTTAAGAGGTAAGAGAGAGGATAGAGAAAGAAGGAGAGATTGGGGCCTTTGAGTCATTTGATTGTCTCCATTGGTTTTCAAAGAATGCATGCCATTGGACTTGCCTAGCAAACAAGTGGGAGGCATAGGATAACTTACAAAAAGATACTTGAATTTCTAAGATAGTTTTCAAACTAGACCAAAGTCCAAAGACGTTGCATAAATTGTCCAAAACACCGACAATGACACATAAATAGAAATAGAAAATTAAACTATTGATGATCTTTCCAAAAATTTGAAAATAGTTTATAGGACATCTTGAAATCCTTGAAAACTCATGTCTACCCAAAAGGAAACCATGAATAATAGAAAATTTTTGAAGGAGAAGTGAGAAGAGTTCAAAGAAAGAACCAAAAAACATTGAATAAAAAAATTTGAAAACCGCCACAAAAATTTGTCTTGTAATTTAAACACACATTCTTGAAAATATAAGAAAATTTCAAAATTGAAGATGCCCAAATGCCAAAAACAAATATCTGAAAATTTCTTAAATACTTGAAAACTTATTAAGTTCCGGTAAATTGGAAACCAAAAATAAAACCGGAGTCCAAATTGTGTACAACAAAAATACTCTTTCTTAAAGTCCTAATCTCGCACAAACTAGAAGTCTCCAAATGAACAAGAGACAAATTGAAAAACTTAGACATGGAAGTAGAAACCTTTGTAATACGGCACATAGTCACTTCCAAGGTTCATTAACCTTTAAAATCTCACAAAACAAAATATTTTTCAAGACCACAAGAAATGACTAAAAAAGAGAGGGTTTGAGAACCAGTGATAAACAAACATGCAAAGACATGTTTTGCATTCTCTTAATTTGCATTCACATCTGACTCATTGAAACCTAAAAGAAAAACTAAGTCCACACATTTTTAGAAATTAAAAAAAAAATCAAGTTACAAAACTTCAAGAAATCCCTATAGAATCTGAAAAAAAAAGAGGAAAAATTAGTGAAAAGTTGAATATTGTGAATAAGAAACAAAAAATCCACACAGATTTAAAAATCTAACGACATTTTGATGAATTCATAGTGTGGAAAAACTTACCAAAATCAAGTTCTTCTAATTAACAAACCGGTGCTCTAATTCCTAAGATAGGGTTCAAAATCAGGACTAGACCAAAGTCAAAAAACGTCATATAAATTTTCAAGAACTTTGTCAATGGCACATAAAATGGAAATGTAAAATAGGACTGGAATTGATCATTAAAAAATATCCATAAATAGTTCTTGAGACATCTTGAAAGATATGAAAACCAATAACTATCCAAAGAGGAACCCATTATGAATAGGAAAACAGTCAAAGAAGAAGTGAAAAAAGTCTAGTGAAAGAGCCAAAAAAGTTTGAAAAAGAAAAACCTATCTAAGATTCAAGGAGCTTCAAAACCACCACAAAAAAGAATTCTTCTGACTTAAATACCAATTCTTAAAGATTTACAAACATTTGAAAATTAATAAGGCTCAAATTCTTAAGAAACAAACATCTCACAAATTCTCCAATACAGGAAAGTTCATTAAACTTTGGTAACCTAAAAACCAAAAATCACAACCGAAGTATGAATTTTTTTTACAACAAATATATACTTTTCTCAAAGTCCTTCATATATCTCAAAATACGTTTCTTCAAAATTAAAACTAACTTTTCAGAAATTTATGAAATCTTTGATAATTGAAAGTGTACCAATGTCAGAAAACAAACATTTCACAAATTCACAATTTTTTTTGGTTCTAGTAAATTGAAAAACAAGAAATAACCTTTTCTCACAGTCTCCAAATCCTCCAAAGCCCAAAAGTCTCCAAATGAGCCAATCAGAAGAGGAAAAACTTTGACCGAGAACTATAAACCATTTTCATACGTCACATAATCACTTAAGAGGTTCAAAACCCTTCAAAATCTCCAAGAACAAAATATTTTTATGACCACAAGAAATGGCTAAAAATAAAAGGGTTCAAATTAAAATTTCATGAGTAATCCAAATTCATGAATAATGAAAAAAAATCCAAATTCATGAGTAATTGAAAGCATACAAAACTTCAGCAAATTAAATTCTTCAAAAGTACAAATCAGAGTCACAAATTGTCATTAATGCGTTAATTTTCATCATTATAATTTATTTTTAAAAAATATAATTCTTTCTAATACAATGCACATTATCATGATTTTCTGATATTTTTGCATTTATCATGTTTTTCCACTCACATACTCAAATTGTATCTAATTAGTGATGATTATATAAAATAATGAATATGCCTTGTCATGTATCATTCCTTTGATTTCTTTATCTTGAGACTAATCGTATTTGACTTCTTTGAAGTCAAGTGGTTGAAATCTCATATTTTTATGATTTTTGTGGATAGAAGGACATAGGAAAATATATGAAAATACATGGAGACAAATTATAATAGAAGAGAGGGGAAAATGACTTCTTCATTATTTTAAGGACCAAGTAATCTCTAACTCCCGAAAGTCAAAGGGTGTAATTAAGGGTCAAGGTGGTAAAAGGTGTGAAGAAAGTTCAAAGGTCGTCAAATTCATCTTTTAAATAATTAGAGAGTGACGAAAAAGAACCGTGCGGTCGTTGAATACACACGATGTCATGTAAAAACAAAGTTCAAACTTACCAATTTAAAAATTAATTCACGAATTTAAGGGTATAATGGTAAATAAGGGTCGAATCCACAGAGAATTAGGGAAATTTTTTATATATATTTGAAATTCGATCAAATCAGACAACGAATTGAATTTAGAAATTAGGAAATTTAATGTATTAAGAAAGATAACTCAATTGCGAATCCGCTGAATAAAAAATTGAGTGATTTGGATTAGAATTCGTGGAGTAATCGAAGGTTGAAATTGAGAGAAAATTTGTTCACGAAATTTGATTAAAAACCGAAACTAAACTGAAATTAATCTTAATCTACGATTCAAAATATAAATTTAATGCTAAATGATGAAATATTAAGATGAAAACACACAATCTAACCCAAAGTCGTGCTCGAAATGATCCAATTAATTGCTGGATTCATGGCTATTCATTCTGCGATTTCGAAGACAAAGATGACATTCAAGATGTGATTTCTCCTTATTCCTTCGATCAAATTCTGATTTCAAACACTCCTGGGACGCGGAAACGAGTCTAGAAGCTTAAGAAATCAAAAGACTCTCAGATTGTGGTGTCTATAAAGTTTGATTTGTTCGAAAATCCAGGAATAGTTTTCCGTCGCGAAGAACATTCTAATTTTATAAGTGATTTTGGGCGTAACCGTCGGATGCGTTGGTTCATCGCGATCAACGGCTGAGATGACACATTGATTGATGAATCGACGTGATTAAGTCGCGTCCGTCCGATCGCCAATGAAACGTTGAGATGTCGCCACGTCGCGCGTTGAAGAGAAGTGTCGCTTCATTTCACCCGTTGGATCTCCATCTGACGATCGCGACAAGTCGAGGGGTCCATCGATCGTGATTAATCCTGACCGTTATAACTCCCTTGATGGACCGCTAAGATTAACCTAAGTTTAACCTAAGTTTGATAATTTACCTAAATGCGCTTTTAATGTTATGAAATATTATATTAAACAATGTTTAGATTTTGATTAATAATTGTTTCTCAAAATGATTTGAGAACGGTATGTTTGTAATAGTACAGGTACTGATGGATTGATAGATCGACCCACGTCGATTTTGAAACGCAGAAATCGCTACGAATCAGAACTAGATTACCTATTTTATAATCTGCTATTAAAACATTTAAATAAGAATTTTTGAAGATAGGATTTAAATCTTCGTAGAACCATGAATTATCCTTATCAATTCCTATTATTTTAATTTATATGCTTAGTTTTACATCAACGTCTTTTTAGAACATCAATGTTAGTAGTATTCATTGATAAAAACATACCATTATTTTTTTCTTCTATTATCACTAATATGTTTTCTTATATATATTTTTTCATGTCTTAATTTTTATTACCGTTGTACTATCTAACTTTTTCATGATATTTTATTTTCAGGTAGTTTCTTTAAATTGTGTATATACCCAGAAAACCAGATAAAGGCAAAGAAAACAGGAAAATAAACTCTCTCTCGCGTAAAAAGAAAAAGAAATAAAAAACTAGGTCTTGCGGCTCCAGCAAAAAAGCGATCGAAACCTCCTCCTTTGCGTGGGATTACTAGAAAATTTTCTGAAGAAAGTGTGCTCTTTACAAGATCGAAAAGGAGGCGACGAAATCTCCTCCACCGGAAGCTCTCCCTCTTCGTCGAGCTCTCTCTCTCTCTTTTTCTGTGTTTGTGTTCTCTTTCTGACGAAGGAGTTTTCGAATTTAGTTGTCTGTTTTTCAGTTTTCTGATTTTCAGTTTTCGTTTTCTGTTTTCGATTTCCGATTTTCGGCTTCTTCTTATTTTCAATTTTTCGGTTTTCACAAATTTTGGCGTTTTTCGGATTTTTCGTTTTCTTATCTTTCATATCTAATTTCAATTCCGATTTGGGTTTTTATCAATTTCTATTTTCGAAATTTATTTCGCTCTCAACATTTCGGTTTTACAAATTTCGTTTTTCTATTATTCTGTTTAATTTCGTTTGTGTGTTTAAATTGATCAATCAACCTGCTGTTTGTTTCTTTTTCGATTTCGAAATTACACAGTTCTTTTTAATTCTATTTGATTTACGATCAATCTATTAACCTTGTTGTTAATTTCTGTTTTAGTTGCTTATTAAATCTGTTCTATCCATTGTATACTTTTGTTTTATTGGCGAATCAAGTCTGTTCTATCTGTCTTATTGATCAGGTAAATCTGTGCATTAGAAGAAAATTCAGATAGAACTCTGTCGAATTTTTTTATTTAATTTTCTGATATTTTAGGTTGATTTGTTAGTCTCATTTCCATCTTTTTAACGATAGATTAATCTAGTTTAATCTTTATTATTATCCTGATAATATCTGTTTCCTGATTCATTACTCGGTTGAGGATATTTTGTTTGAATTAGAAAGAGAATTAAGGTGAGTATCGTCAAGGTAGAATTAACAACAGAAGTCAAATTCACAGGCAGAAAGTCAAAGTCAACTGCAGAAAGTCAAAGTCAACAAGAGCCGTCAACATAAGTCAAAGTGATCAGAAATTCAAAGTCAACAGAAGTCAAAGTCAATAGTAGTGGTCAAAGTCAAAGTAGAAAGTCAAAGTCAATAGAAATAGTCAAAGTCAACTATAGAAAGTCAAAGTCAATCAGAGAAAGTCCAAGTCAACATCAGCAGTCAAAGTCTAAGTAAAATCAGCAAATCAGGGGGTTATATTAATTTGTTTTATTTTTAATAAGATTTTAAAATAATCTTTGTTACATCATTTGTTATAGTTTGTTGTGATTAGTTTAGTTTGTTATAGTATTTTCATTACAGCTTTCTATTTTATAAGTTTAATCAAAGTACTAGGATAATTACACATACCATCACACTTTAGGTGGATTCCTTAGAAATTGTAGTGAGTTAGGACGACTCTAGGGAGTTGACTATAAAGTCAACTTGAGGGATACTTGTTCTTCACCTTGAGAGATCACTCAAACTCGAGGACGAGCGACTTACTTGGTGCGTGCGTGGATCGGTGCCGAGACTCAGTGACTCCAGAGGGGCAAGTGATGAAGTGTTTTATGAGTTCATTAAAACACACAAACGACGGTCAAACAAAATTTATAATTCCGAACTCACAATGACAAAGATATAAAATCAAGTATAGTGTAAAGATCAGGTCGATCCATAGAGAACACGGTTGACTTTGATTGCAAAGTTGACTTGGTCAAACTTATGTTTAATAAAAGATTTTCAAAAGTAGAAA
The DNA here is from genome assembly GCA_024174645.1 of Lemna minuta. NCBI lineage: Eukaryota > Viridiplantae > Streptophyta > Magnoliopsida > Alismatales > Araceae > Lemna > Lemna minuta. The sequence continues at coordinate 16,845,308 of CM044111.1, forward strand.
TGATATTTCATGAATAGAAATGATATTTCATGAATAGAAATGATATTAATATACTACATAGGAAATTTTAAGAATTTTAGAAATTGATTCGATGAAGAAATGTCAAAAGTCAAGGTCAAAGCGTTGACTTTGACCAACAGTTAACTTTCTAAAAATTAGAGAATAAAAAAAGTTTAAAATATTACAAAAATTATATATTTAAAAATTAGAGAGAAAATAGAATTTATTGATATAAAATTCATGATTTTTCAAGAATAATTATATTTATTATGAATTATTAAAAATCAAAGATCAGAAAAATTTTGAAATAAACACTTCGGTGTAAATCTTCAAATTGACTAATCAAATGATATCCAAATCCTGAAATTTATATATGAATAGAAAACTAACAACCATAGGATTCAAAAAAGACCTAAATTTTCAAATTTCAATATGTATTTTAAGAGTAATTGATTCTACAAGTCAATGCCCAAATTCAGATTAAAAATGAACACTGGTTGGTCAAATATTGAATTGAGGGGTCAAATGATAATAAAATTTTACGATTTTTCTATCCACGGAAAGCTGATGAAACAAGAAATCCAATGAAACTAGAATCAAGTGATTCTAACTTAAGATCAGGGAGAAATCTTTATTTCAAAATCAGAAAAAATCTGAACCAAATTTAGGCAAAAATGAAGAAGAAAACGACTTTTAGAGCAAAATTAACTACCTAAATCTAATCTAAATACAAATTATGGCAAGGTGAATGATTGATTCACACTACTAACCCGATTGACACTAAGATTTGGCTTCAATTCATGCGGATTGAAGAGTATTGGCTCGATTTATTCCTCGGCGTACGTTCGGCGTTCAAGGGGAGAATATGATCGAATCAAGCGATGATTCCTGATCAATCTTGCTCCGATTGGATCACAATCGAGTCTAAACGTGGGAGGATCACAAAGAACTCAAGATTTTGCTAAAAATTTTCTTAATTCCTTCACGATTCAATCAAGAGTTACTTAGAAAGAGAAGAATATCGATATTTATTAGGAGATTCCGCGCAAAAAATACGGGCCATTTGATCCAGTGAAGACGGATCGACGGCCACGATCGTACGGTGATCGTGGGCCACGATCCCATGATCCCACGATCCCATGATCCATGTCGCGTCGTCCGATCCATGTCGAAAAGTTCTGATGCGTCCACGTGTCGCCCCATGACGAAGCGTTTTATGCGGTCGTTAAAACACACAAACGTCGGTCAAATAAAATATATAATTCCGAACTCAAAATAACAAAGATATTAAATCAAGTAAAGTATAAGTATCGGGTCAATCCACAGAGAACACGGTTGACTTTTATTGCAGAGTTGACTTCATGAAACTTAGGTTTAATTGGGGTTTTAAAGAAGTGATAATGATATGTGATACGATATTTTAAGACTTTAGAAAATCGATTTTTAGAAGAAATGTCAAAAGGTAAGGTCAAAGCGTTCACTTTGACCAACAGTTGACTTTCTGAAATAAGAGAATAAAAAGAAATTAAAATATTACAAAAATTATATATTTAGAAACTAGAAAAAAAAAGAATTTATTGATATAAAATTCATGATTTTTCGATAAGAATCGGATTTATTATGAATTATTGAAAATCAAATATCAGAATAATCCTGAAATGAACACTTCGATGTAAATCTTCAAATTGACAAACCAAATGATATTGAAATCTTGAAATTGATATATAAATAGAAAGCTAAAAACCATAGGATTCCAAAAAGACCAAAATTGTCAAATTCCAATTTATATTTTAAGAGTAAATTATCCCGCAAGTCAACACTCAAATTCGGATTTAAAATGAACAGTGGTTGGTCAAATGTTAAATTGAGGGGTCAAATGATCATGGAATTTCACGAATTTTCTATCCAAGGAAAGGTGATGAAAGAAGCAATCCAATGAATTTAGAATCAGAGAGATATCCTTATTTCAAAAATCAGAAAAAATTCAAACCGAATCGGAGTTAAGATCAGAAAGATATCCTTATTTCAAAATCAGAAAAAATTCAAACCAAAATATGGCAAAAATGAAGAAAAAAACGACTTTTAAAGTGAAAATAACTATCTAAATCTAATTTAAATACAAATTATCACAGGAGAGACGATCGATTCACAGTACTAACCCGATTGCCGCGAAGATTTGGCTTTAATTCACACGGATTAAAGAGTATTGGCTTGGTTTCTACTTCAATCGGATCGCGAATGATCAATCGGATTCACAGTAAATTATCCAACGATTAATCACGACGAATCCTACTTCAATCGGATCGCGAATGAGTCTAATTGCAGGGGAATCATGATGGACTCAAGATCTTCCTCAAAAATTGCTTCACGATTCGATCGAAGGTTACCTTACAAAGGAAGAGCATAAGAATGTATATGGAAATTCCGCCCGAAAAACGCGTACTGTTCGTCTGAAGAATATCAGATGGACGTCCACGATCGCGCACGTAAGATGAGTCATGATCCCACGACTCGGGCCCACGTGCTCCCTTTCATTTCGCATGTCCGATCTTGATCGGAGCGTCTCGATGCGTCCACGTGTCGCCCCACGATCACACGATGCGTAGCCACGCTTTCCTCTCATTTCGCCCGTCTGATCTTGATCGGGATCTCCTCGCGACGCCTCGTGTTGTAAGGTGGGTCGTGCATCGGGCTCACTTAAATCCCTTTTAGCGCACGTGTTGTTATGGTGATCCAGTGGACACCGAGTCCACCGCATCGATGCGCTCCATTTGATGCAATCATATCCAACACGCCTCTTTCCACCACCTGTCCTGCAGAGAAGGAGTTCCGCGGGAACATAGTCCCACACGGAAGAAAAAGAGAGAGATGTCAAGTATAAAACGTGGGGCGGTGAAACGGAATTGCGTTATCGCCCCAAACAACTAACTAGGGCCCACTAACATGTGGGCCCTTCACTTGCAAGCCCTCACACTGTCACGTGGCGCCGCCCGGGCGTCCGTGTGGACTTGCGTGGCCCCTGTCATGCGTCCGCGCCTCCTTCGCTCCACCTAAGCGCCGCGTGTGCTCGCGCGGCTTTGCCACGTGGCCTTGCGTGCCATGTTGCATCCGCACTGGTCCCCCTCTCCACGTCAGTTCTGCGGGTTCTGTGGAGAATAAAACCCCCTTTTTGCTTTTTTTTTAAATAAGGAAAAAATCAAAATAAATTCTGGAAAAATCCAGAAAAATCTAAGAAATTCAAAATCGATAACTTTAAAAATAGAACTCCTTTTTAACTCAAATTTTCTCCATTGGATCACAAATTTCTTCCTTTTTAATATCATGCCATCTAAAATATAAATTAAAAGAAGAATATAAGATGAATTCATAATGAATTAAGATAATCTCTTAAGAAATCTTCTTTATATCATCCTGACATTCTAATTGAAATTTATTCTTCCAAATATCTACTAAAGTCAAAGAAATATATGGAAAATTATTAATTTCTATTTATTTAACCTTGTAAAAGATTAAACATTCATAAGGCACATAATTAACCTTAATTAATGCATAAATATGAACTTTAGTAGAATAGCATGCCAATGGAGAAAATTCATAAAACTAGGATAACATGCATCATAATTACATAAAATAAGCATGAATATTAGTTAAATAAGGTAAGAATTTAAGTTAAATATGCATGTTATCACCCCATGATCACAAGATCGCGTGATTAAACGCTGAGCGTTCGATGTCACTTAAGTCGTGATTCAAGCACGTGTTGAAATGATGATCCGATGGACTTCGAGTCCACGCGATTGAAGCATCGCGATCCTATCCAACGCGCCACACAGTGCCACGTCACCTGCAAATATCAATTTCATGGGAACATAGTCCCACACAGAAGAATCGGCGAAACATGTGAGTATATAAGATTGGGTGGCGTAACGCCTTTGCATTACCGCCCCAATACTCTTACCTGGGCCCACTAACCCGTGGGCCCATCAAATGCCAGCTTGTCACTGTTCATGCCACGTGGCTTGGACTCGTGTGGCCCCACCACGCGTCCGTGCCTCATTCGCACCACCCAGGCTCCCGCGTGGGCTCGCGTGGCACTGCCACGAGGCCTGGCGTGCCACGTCGCATCCGCGCAGGTCCCGCGCCACATCAGCCTGCGGTTCCTGCAGAATATACCCCCTTTTTTGCCTTTTTAAATAAGGGAATGAAATAAAAATCAAATGAATTCTGGAAAAAAATCCAAGAAAATTTAAAAATCAATAACTTTAAAAAAGATAACTCTTTTTTAATTCAAATTTTTTCCATTGGATCACAAATTTATTTCTTTTTAATATCATGCCATCTAAAATAAATTAAAATAAGAATATAAGGTTAATTTAAAATAAACTAAAATGATCCTTATAAGAAATGTATTTCATATCATCCATACATTCTCTTCTTAAAAATAATTCTTCTAATCATCTACTAAAGTCAAAGTAAATTAAGGAAAGTAATTAATTTCTATTTATTTAACCTTGCAAAAGATTAATCATCACTAAAGCACACAAATCACCCTAAATTATGCATAAATATGGACTGTAGTGAAATGACATACCAATGGAGAAAATTCATAAAACTAGGATAACATGCATCATAATTACATAAAATAAGCATGAATATTAGTTAAATAAGGTAAGAATTTAAGTTAAATATGCATGTTATCAGCAGGCCAACCCGAAAGAGAGTAGGGAGCGGCGCGCGGAGCTCTTGGAGTCGGCCCGGGGGACAAGATGAGCGGAGGGGTACCGAAGGACGACGACGAAGTAAGGTCACTAACCGAGAGTGTGAGGGAGTCAGATCGAAAGATCGTGTACAACTGTTGATCTGTTAATCCCGACCAGCTAGTAGTTACTACTAGGGGATTAAAAAAGGGTGAGGAGAGACTCTAGGAGGACTGTCTCCTCCTGGGACTGGCGCGGGGGTCTGGAACCCTGTCCAGTATAAAAAAAATCAGGCCCACGAGTGACGTGAGAAAGTTGAGTGATAATCAACGGATTGAAAAAGGGATTAGAATAACATAAATATCAAAAAGAAACTAATTCACCCCCCTCTTAGTAATTTCACCATCTCATTAGGGAATTTCAGTCGCCACGTCGCGCGTTGAAGAGAAGCCTCGCTTCATTTCACCTGTTAGATCTCCATCTGACGATCGCAATAAGTCGAGGGGTCCATCGATCGCGATTAATCATGGCCATTATAACTCACTTGATGGACTGCTGAGATTAAATGATGTTTAATCAAATCGGTGTCTCCTATGATGTTGCCACGTACCCCTTGAGTAAGTGACATCCGACGCACGTGATTAAATCACGCGATCGGATGTCTCACATATCGCCACGTCACCTGAAATCAAATTGAAATGAAAATAGTCCCACACGGCATAAATTAGTAAATTTAATCAAGTATATAAGATATGCGAATTTATAAGGTTAGCTTAAATCTGATTACGGATGCTCCTAACCCATTTATAATTCCGCGCACAAGTATCACACACACACGCGCGTGTCACGAGCACACGTCACGCATACACACACACATGTGTGTCCACATGTCACATTGACACACATCCACGCGTCGCCACATGGCTTCACTCCGCCACATGAGCGCGCGATAATAAAAACCCTTTTCTTCTTTTTAATTATTTTAAAATAAAAAATATAGTTAAATAAATTCAAAAATGTCTAAAAAATTCTTGAAAATTGGAAAAATCATAACTTTCAAAATACAACTCCAAATTAATTCAATTTTTTTATGTTGGATCAGAAATTGAATTATCTATCATTATAAAAAGTTAAAATATTAAAATAATAAGAGAATGAATTTTAATTGAATAAATACACTCATGTATCATTTAAAATAAATTTATAAAAATACATGAGTGTTAATAAACATCTTTTCTCTTATCATTTAATCATGAAAACATACTTATGATCTTAAGTATAAATAGGATTAGAATCATATTGTTCAATTATCCATAATTATCCATAAAATGATGTATTTTTAGATCATAACATGAAATTATATAAAATGATAGAAATGTACTTAAAATAAGATAACATGCATACAAATGTAATAATTAATGCTTTTATTTGCATTAATAATCATGTAAATTCATATATAAAATGCATGTTATCAGAGAGATCATCCAATCCTTTCGAGGTGACAAGACGTAATCGTGTGGTCGTTGAAAACACACATAGACGTGTCAAAAAAATTTCAAAACCCACCAATTTAATATTATAATTAATAATTAAAGAGTATAATTTTGAATAAGGGGTGAATCCATGGAGAATTAAGGGATTATCAAGGTATTTCTTCAAATTTGATCAAATCGGATGAGGATTTGAGGTAAGAAATTAGGGATTTTAGTAATTTTAGAAAGAGAACTCCAAGATGAATCCACGGAATCAAAAATCACTTGATTTGGATTAGTATTCACAGAGAAATCAAGGAGCAAAGATTAGAAAGAAAAAGCAATTGCGAAGAGAAAAAACCAAGAAATTATCTAAAATTTGATTAATATATGATTTGAAATTGAAATTGAATGATACATGACTAGAGATTGGGAGGAAAACACATAATCTAACGCGAAGTCTTACTCAAAATGATCCAATTGATCGCTGGATCAAGGGGTTTTTATTCCGCAATTTTGAAGACGAATTTATACATTCAAGAGACGATTTCTCCCTATTCTCTCAATGAAATCTCATTTTCTAATACTCCTAGAAAACATAAATTAATCTAGAAGACGAGGAAAGCAAGAGATTCAAGGATTGAGATGTCTCAACGGTTCGATTGCTCAAAACACCCAAGAATGATTTTTATCGTTGAAGAACACGCATATATATAGACAAAATTGGGCATGGCCATTGGATTTGACGTTCCATCTTCAATCAATAACTCTGATGAAACACTTGGATGTGAGTCGTTACATTTAAGTCGTGTCCATTTGATCCAAGATGAAACGCTCAGAATTTTGCCACGTCACGCGTGAAGAAGAAACGTTGCATAACGCTTGCCTTTTGATCTTCATCGCATGCTCTGGATCTGTACACATGTCCACACGAGTCCATCTGTCAATTTTAATCTCAGCTGTTATAACTCTTCAAATTAATGGCTGAGATTAAGTCATTTTAAAATGATTTGATGAAAAACCGTTACACGTCACTTACCGCCCTCTTTAAGTGAAAAATTGACGATCGTGATTGATTCACGCGATCGCACGCTCTGGAATGCGCCACGTCACCTGCGCATAAAAACAAACACAAATAGAACCACATGGGAAAAATTAAGGCAAATAAATAGGTATATATGTAGACCGTATATAGTGCGTTACCTTATAGCCTGAAAAGGATGCTTAACACACTAATTACACTCGCGCACACACGTGCACCCACATGCACACAAAAGCACACGCGTGTACCACATGGCGATGCATTATCGCCCCCACCACATCACCTACCACGTTAGCGCGCGATATAAACACTGATTTTTTAATGTTTTTAAATAAAAATAAATCCATAAAATTTCAAAAAATTTCAGAAAATCCCTAAAAATTAGAAAATTCATAACTTTTAAAATAAAACTCTAAATTAATCCAAATTTGTCTTTTTCGATCAGAAATTGAATTATCATTCTAAAATCAAATTTAATAAATAACAAGAGAATACAATTTTATTTAAAAAATATACTTATTTCTTATAGAAAATATAGCTAGAAAAATAAATGAGTACATATAGAAATATTTTCTCTTATTATTTAACATTTAAACCCAATCATAATCTCAAATATAAAGTGAGAATAATCTACTCTGAAATATTTATTTTTAATTATTTATGATTGTCCCTAAAAAAGAGTACATTTGATATTATAACTTAAATCATCATATAATGATAAATATTCACTCAAAACATGATAACATACATAAGAATAGAATATTTTATGCCTTAATTTGCATTAATAATCATATAATTATATGTATAGATTGCATGTTATCATGAGGGCAGCCACTTCACTAAGCTAAGTCAAGGTAAGTCAAAGTTGTTCAACTTTCTCTATTTTAGGGAATGTTGACCAAACTATATTAAAATATTTTTAAACTAAATTATTTTATACTTAAAATGAATTGGAGGTAACCCTCCTAAGGTGGACTTCCTCTTCATTAAGGAGTTGGGTGTCACCTTTATAGAAGGTGGGGCCCATGTTCTTTTAGAATGGAGGTTATTACCTCCTTTTGAAGTGGTGAGACTCATTCTTTAGAAAGGGTTTGGGCCACCTGATTAAGGGGTAAGATTACCTCCTTGAAGAGGTAACCACACCCTTGGATATCCTTGGGGTTGTGCATCTCTACCCTTGATCACAAGAGTGAAAGATCTACGCCCTTGATCACCTAGAACCCTAAAAGACTTTCTCTAAATAAGGCTCTATTTTCTCTCTCCTCTCTTGTCTTTTGGCTCTCTCTTAGAATTTGGCTACTAGAAGGAAGAGGAGAGGAGGTCAAGGCCCAAGGATAGCATTGACTTGATTCTCAATCTTGTAGTGGAGAAGAAATCAAACAAAGATCGCGATGAGAGTAGATTGAGCATCATCCAGCCTAGGATGGGCATCACAACTGGGTTTATGCAATAATCTAAATTGAGTTCTTGCTTGTGTTCATCTCCATAAAAAGTAAATTTGTATTTCCTTTTTAATTTTCTTTTAATGTAGTAGCTTTGACATCATCCATAGTGGCAACTCTCTCCCTATTGTTATGCGTCGATCTATCACTATCATCAACCACTCTTCTGACTTTGTCATCATCTCACCCCCATTTCATTTCTTTTTAAATTAATTTTCTATTCAAATTCTGATTTCTCTCTTAATTCAAAAGTAAACCAAAAAATTATCACTCATATTCATCTCTACAAGCCCCATCCAAAATCTTGCCTCTTTTCACACTCTTACCTTTCATTTGACTATCTAATCTCATTACCTCAGCTCCTTGTGGATTCGACCCTTTCTTAAACTATACTAAGTAAGGAAACATAAATTTTAGTGTCATAAATTGATACACAAGAATGATGGAAAACACGTGTAATCGAGATCATTAAAGCGCTCCAATTTGTATGATAGGGTTCAAAAATGGTTCAGACCAAAGTCAAAAGATGTCACATACATTCCCTAAAAATTCATCAAAGACACATAAATTGGAAAGATCAAAATAAAATAAATAGGACATTAAAAAAAATCTGAAAATAGTTTCTTTGATGTCTTGTAACTACCCAAAAAGAACCCATGAAGAATACAAAAATCTCAAAAGGAGAAGCCAAAAAACTTTGAATAGTGTAAACTGTTTTGTGATTCAAGAAGCTTGAAAACCAAAACAAATTCTTCAAACATAAAGACAAGTTCTCAAACAATCATGCCAAATCTGAAAATTGAATATGCCAAGGCCAAGAAACAAACATCTCAAAATTTCTTGAATACCCAAAATTTCTTTAAATTATTAAATTGAAAGAAAAAAAATCAAAACTGAAGTCCAAATTTTTCGGAGAACAAAAACACATTTTTTGAAAGTCCTAAAATACTTGAGAACTCAAAAGCTTCCAAACATACAAGTAAAAAGTCAAAATTTTTGATCTAGAACAAAAAAATTTCTATTACAGTAGTTAAACACTTTAAAGGTTTTAAAACCTTTAAAATCTTGGGAAACTAAAACTTTTAAAAACAAAATGCAATGACTGAAAAAATTTAGAGCAATTTAGAATTAATAATAGTAATAAATTCAAGGACACATCTCCAATTCTCGAAATATCTATCAATGCCCAACTTGTGGGAAACCAAAAACAAAACCATACACACATTTTGATAAAATCAAAAATCAATTTGTGAAACTTGAAAAAGTTTCTTAAAATTTCAAGAAAAATTCAAAAAATAGTGAAAAATTGAATATGAGAAACAAAAATCCACAAGTCAAGTTATTTCTAAGTTATAGATCAATGCCTAAATTTCTAAGATAGAGTTCAAAACTAGACTAGAGCAAAGTCAAAAGACATTGCATAAATTCTCCAAAAATCCATCCAAGACACATAAAGTGGAAACGTTAAATGAAATTGAAACTGAAATTTTTAAAGAATTCCAAAAATAGTTTCTAAGATGTCTTGAAGTTTCCCAAAACTTTTAACTACCCAAAAAGAACACATGAAAAATAGAAAATGTCCAAAAGAGAAGCCAAAAAGTCCAAAGAACTAGCTAAGAAATTTAGATAACAAAAATCTATTGAAGATTCCAAGATCTTGAAAACCACAACATAAACAAGATTCCAAGATCTTGTCAAAAGTTTATGACAGTTTGAAAATTGAAAATGCACCAATGTCAACACACAACACCTCACAAGTTCTCAAATAATGCATAAGTTTTTTGCCCGTAATTTAAAGCAAAAAATAAAATCAAAACTTAAGTACCAAGTTTTTGGAGAGCAAAATAATACAATATAATATATATATATATATTAAATAAAAATACTAAATTAATATTAATAATAAAAATATTAATAATACATATAATATAATTAATAATAAATATAATATTATTAATAATTAAAAATAATAATTAAATTAAATATTAATAATTATATTATAAATTATATATAATAAATATATTAAAATTCTATGAAATCCTTTTAATTTAACTGACAAAACAATGAATTATATTAAATTAAAAAATAAGAAAATTATAATAAATTAAAAAATAAGAAATAAAAGTTTTAAGTCAATGGAAATAGATAAATTATACCTATTTGCAGCAATACCTCGAGGATTCCCAATCGTTAATACATAAAATCCAATTAGCATATCTTGAGTTGGCACAGAAATGGGATCACCAATGACTGGAGACAAGAGATTCATATGAGAAAACATAAGTAAACAAGCCTCTGCTTGAGCTTATAAAGATAACTATTGTTCCTCCAATAATGGTGGTACCAAGTACTTCCTAATGAGCTCTGATATGATCAGATTTATAAGTAAGCATCTCTTGTAAAATATGAGCAACGCCAAATCCCTCTAAAGCCCAAACTATCTATCGAGCCATGACAAAGATTCAACAAAAGACAGAAACAAATCCACTATTTGTTTTACGTCAAGCAATATGTGGAGTAACTCCTGATATAGCAGTAAAAGCAAGACGTGTAGGCGGATCGTTCCGAATCCTTCTGTTGAAGCTCATTCTCTTTATGAAAAATGATCTGTTTGCCCCGAAATGACTTGGCCCAATAGGGAAATCCCAATTCATTGGAACAATCAATATACTTCTAATGTCGAATCAGGATCAACTAGGACAGAAATAAAGCATTGGGTCGAACTCTTCTTTGGTGTCAAGGTAATAGCTATGAATAGTCATAGACTCCCGAGAAAGGGTAGAAAAAGGGGACCTATTATGGGACATACAATGAATTACAGGCGTATGATCATTACGCTTCAAATTTGATTTGAATAGAAAAAATCCTATATATAAGAGTAAGAGGAAACCATTTTTGTATCTACCAGAAAATGACTGACATTATTTTTTCTGAAACGGCCAGCTAAAGCTTAAGTTCCATTAAAGAGTGTTTCCACGTGGTAGAACCTCCTCATGGAATATAAGATTTTCATGAGGCTGATCTTGAGCTGCTATCCAAGCACGAATACCTTCATTTAAGAGAAGATTTTTTTATCTTCTTTACTTTCTAATTCCCAAAGTACTTGTTATTGATACCTATCAAGATAAGAGTCTTCGTAAACTGGGAAATACGAGATTGTATCAATAAATATGTACAAAAAATATGAGAATATCTTCAGGGTTTGAAGGAATTGCACGTATAGAATCTCTCAATTTATGTATCGGATTACAAATCCAAAGAGATCAGGGATATCGTATGAGACCCACAAATGACTCCCAAGATGGAAATCCTTAAAATCTCTCAAAACTCACAAGTTTCCAAACCAACAAGTGACTAGTAAAAAATGTTGACTAAGAAGCAAGATTTCTTTTAATCACAAAAACAATTCTAAGGTCCAAAACATTTAAAATTTGGTAAAATTAAAATTTTTTAAAATAAAAAGCATTTTCTTGACAAATTGAGGGCAATTGAGAACTGATAATAACTAAAAATCCAAGGACACATCTGCAATTCTCCAAATTTCTCCAAATCTCAAAAAATTTGAAAAGAAACTATGAAAAATCAATGAGAAGTCGAAAGTTGCACACAAGAAGCAAAAATCCACATAAGATTTAACTTCTTATGGAATTTTGATGAATTCAAAGCATGGGAAAACAACAAAAAATCAAAGTTCTTCGAGTTACAAACAAGCACATCAATTTCTAAGATAGGGGTGCAAAATCAAATTGGACCAAAGGCAAGAGACACAAGATAAATTCTTCAAAATTTCATCAAAGACACAAATAGGAAATTGGAAATAAAATTCAAAGTGAACATTCCAAATAATTTTACATGTATAATGGACTATTCTTCAATGATTTTAAGGCATAATTCACATAATTATTATGTATTTTATCATGTTTTGATGAAATTTTTGCATTCATCATTTCATATCATTCATGAGCTGAATTTGTGATAAATTGCAGTTAATTTTATGCAAAATTGACATTTGAACTTTTTCATGGTCAAGCAAGGATTAAATAATTGTACTTGTATGAGTTTCATGATTGTAGGTTGTAAATGAAGAATGATAAGGATGAACATAAGAAGAAGACAAGTGGTTTTTAATGCAAATTCTTTTTTAGATTTTTTATATTTTCATTACAATCGTATGATGACAAAGAAGACAAAATAAGTAATAAAAATGGCAAAAATTTCATCTTAAAAGGCGTTTTCTATGAAAAGATATGAGAAATTAAAGTTTAGAATTTTTCTATTTATAATTAAATTTTAGATTTTTTTTGGATTTTATGATAATTTTAAAATACTTGTAAAATATTTTTAGACTTTTTAAGGAATTTTCAAGTTAAGACATTTAAAAAATAGTTTTAAAAAAGCGTTGACATGGCATCAAGTACACGTGGCAAGACTAAGCAATGCCAAATAGCTCTTAGTTAGCACTTGCATGGTGCCATCAAGGGGAGTATGAATATTAATAACATATATAAATGACATTACCATCGTTGACATGCCATAATGAGCCTTTCTTTAAAACATATAAGGGTTTTGAATAATTTTAATTTGAAACTATATGGGCCTTCTTTTTTGCAAGGATACGTGGCGGATTTTGGGTGCTCTGATTGGTGGCGCCAGTCATAGCCACCAAATTCGGTGGATCAGGGATCTCTTTTGAAATCATGGAGTAAGCAATCAACAGTCCCAGAATTTATCCACTTTCTTTGTCTCTTAGCGAAGAATCAAGAGCTACCACATGGCATAATAATAGAAACCTTCAATTTGATAAAATTGATATGATAGTTGCTATTAATCCTACTCTCCCTCCTCATGCCGACGAATCACAAATCAACATATGGTGCAACTGATGGCTCCTGATCTTGATCAAACGAAATCAAACGATCTGCTATGAATCAAGTATGTTTTAAAGAAAAATAAATAGACAAAAATTGTCTAAATTGAAATCATGATAACTCATGATGCCGATGAAGTTTAGAACTGAAATTTTATTGGCTGAATTGAAATTTCATGATCTATTTCCTCACAATGGTTGTTTAAAGAATGGAACAGGAGAAACTAGGTTTTTAATGTTTCTTTACAAATTTTCAGCATTGGCTAGTCTGAGGAAAGAGAGCAATGATCAATCATCTATCATATATTGAACATCATTTTTGGTAAGTTTATTCTCTTTTGTATTCATAACTATTCTTGGATGCAAGCAGCCAAGTCTGGGCAAGACGTACAGGCTCTTGAAAGAGTAATCGATTGGAGAGCATCACTAGAGTGAGTTTTTTTATCGTGAATCATTTTATTAGAATGTTTTATTTTTAATATTTTCCATTTTTACCATCTATATAATCCACAAATCTGTATTTTTAACCCTAAATTATTATTTTCCATTTCAATCAAAAAATTCCTATTGTCAATTGAGGATTTGAAAGTGCTCAATTGGGTAATCACATTATTTGCACACATCTTCCTTTTCCATCAATCATTTTTGCTTTCTTAATCCAAAAATATAAAAAATATTTTTCATTTCAATATTTGGATCATAGCCCCTATGGATTTGACCTATTCAAAATTTTAAGATCAAATTCAAAGAGTTGATTATAATTTTTGATTCATGATTTTGCATTTTTAGCAACCTTGTTTTTACGCTTATCAAGTCCGAAAATATTTTTTAAGATCTCTTGAAATCTTATTCAATTGATACTTAACCAAATAGAACTTGGGAAGAATAGAAAAAAAAATCTAAAGGAGAACCCAAAAAAGTCAAAATAAAGAGCTAAAAACTTTGAATAAGAAAGAAACTATGGGACAAAAGAGGAGAATCAAAATATCTAAAGTGGAGGTGTAAGGGATGTTGTTCTGATGGAGGAATGTTGTGCACTTTTAATATCGGTTCTCCTCACACCGGTGTGGCGAGAGCTGGTACGGGAGCACTAGAAGTCTCTTTTAGAGCTCTAGAATGTACGGATGTGTCGAAAAGGTCATCATACAAGGGGTTATTCCTTGTATGCCTCATGGATCTCTAATTTTGGCATTGATAACATGCAATCTTAACATGAAAAAATATTATTATTAATGCAAATTAAGGCATAAAACATTCCATTTGTATGCATGTTATCATACTTTGAGTGCATTTCTATCATTTCATACAATTTTAAGTTATAATCTCAAATGCATAATTTTAGGGATAATTATGCATAGTTAAGAATTTTTTTTAATATAGATTATTCTCATCTAAATTTGAGATTATAATTAAGTTTTAATGTTAATAATACGAGAAAATGTTTATATACATTCATTTATTTTTCTAAGTTTTGTTTTTCAAGAAAAAATGAGTGTATTTTTTAAATAATAATTTATTCTATTGTTATTTAAATATTTTGAATTTTTTATAATGATATATAATTGAATTTCTGATCCAATGAAAAAAATATGGATTAATTTGGAGTTGTATTTTGAAAGTTATGAATTTTCTAATTTTTAGGGATTTTTCTGGATTTTTTCTGAATTTTTCTGAATTTTTAATGAATTTTTCAATATTTTTTGGAATTAAAAATCAAATTTTCTAATTAAAAATCGATTTTCAATTTATTCTTAGAGCATAGGTGACGTGGCGTAATCTGGAGTGTTCGATCAATTGCGATCGATGATCAAAAGCGAGAGATGTCGTGGCAGCCCATGGAGCGTCCGATCGCGTGATTAAATCACGATTGTCGGTCGTCACTTAAAGGCAGGGGGTACGTGGTGCATTATTACTCGTCGGTGAATCGTTTTAAAAATAATATAATCTCATCCGTTCATCAATATAATCTCGTCGGTGAATCGTTAAAACGGCTGAGATTAAACCGACGAAAACGCATATGGAGCTTTAGATCAAGATCAGACGGATGGCGTTTCAAGCGTTATTTCTAAAGCGCGCGATGTGGCTTCATCTCGGTGGTCCATCTTCGATCTAACGGCCACAACTTAACCGTAACGATTCGCAGTGATGCGTTTTATTAGAGCTATTGATCGAAGATGAAGCATTTTATCGGACGGTTATGCCCAAATTGGCTATAAATTGAGATGTTCTTCGACATTTTCATGTATTCTTGGATGATTTCAATCAATTGAACTATCTAGACTCCACCATCCTTGAATCTCTTACTTTCAATAGCTTCTAGACTCATTTCCGTGTCCACAGAGTGGTTGAAAGTGAGATTTCATCGATTGATTAGAGATAATTCACCTCTTGAACACCAATGATCGTTTTCGAAATCATGGAATGAAAAGCCTTGAATCCGGTGATTAATTGGATCATTTAGATCGCTATCATGGGTTAGATTATGTGTTTTGCTCTTAATCTTTTGTCGTGTATCATTAATTTTTAATTTAGGATCGTTAATTTAGTTAATTTAGTCTTTTAATTTCATATTTCTCTTAATTCGCGTCTAGAAATTTCTCCTTCATTCGCTCATCAATTTCTCCATGAATCTTGATCCAAATCGAGTGATTTTTGATTCTGTGGATTCGTATTAGAGTCCTCTTTCCAAATCTATCATTTCCCCTAATTTCTCACCTCAATTTATCGTCCGATTTGATCGAATTTCAAAAGATATCTCAAAAATCCCTTATTTCTCCGTGGATTCGACCCTTATTCACCACTATACCCCTCAATTCATATTAATTTCATAAAATTGGTGAGTTTGGCTTTATTTTTGACACGAGTTGGTGGGCAACTAACGATCGCATCGATTCGTTTCGTCAGGTATCCTTGTCGTCCTCCTCTATTCCTCGGATTCCTATTCATAGCTATATCAAAAAGATCATAAAAATACAAATACATATATATAAGAAATTCAGAAAAGGGTTAGATTCTAAATATGATGTTCTAAATGAGAATGCTTAACTCTATTCCACCAAAAGATAGATCAAGCTACACACTATCACAAATCACACCACTAAAGAAAATAACACTAATAAACCTCTAATAATAGAGAATGTATCTGATATATTGCTATCCTCGTCTCACACAAGTGAAAAACACAAATTAGACTACCAAATTACACCAAAATGTCAAATAAGCGCAAAATGGTAATCTTACCTCGATATACCTTTTTCCACTTATGAGATGGTCTAATACGTTCCCTGCAGGTCAGTATAATAATAGAAGAGAAAGAAAACTAAATTTGACCTCGAATTCGAATACAAAATAAATAACGCATGCTTCCCGGCAACATCCCCATTTCTACAGTACGATGTATCCGGTCATTGAAGACACACAATCCTCGGTCAAACAAAATTTATAATTCTGAACTCACTATGACTAAAATATGAAATCAAGTATAGTGTAAAGATCGGGTCGGTCCATAGAGAACACGGTTGACTTTGATCGAAGGGTTGACTTGGTCAAACTTAGGTTTAATTAGGGTTTTTAAGAAATGAAAGTGATGTATAATTAATGGAAATGATATGAATATATCAGAGAATATATTTTAAGAATTTTAGAAAATAAATTGATAAAGAAAAGTCAAAAATCAAGGTCAAAGAATTGACTTTGACCTGATGTTGACTTTCTGTAAAATCAGAGAAGAAAAAGGTAGTAAAATATCACGAAAAGTTATATATTCAGAAACTAAAGAGAAATAGAAATTTTTGATATATAATTCGTGATTTTTAAACCAGAATTGGCTTTATTACAATTTATTGAAAATCAAAGATTAGAAATTTTTTGAAATGAAGATCACGGTCAAAATCATAAAATTGACTAACCAAATGATATCCAAATCAAGAAATTCACATATGAATAGAAATCTAACGATCAGAGGATTCCAGAGAGACAAAATTGTTGAATTTCACCTTGTATTTTAAGAGTAATTGCCCCCACAAGTCAATGCCCAAATTCGGATTGAAAATGAACAGTCAATGGTAAAATTGAAAGGCCAATGGTGATGAAATTTTACAAATAAGATATCCACGGAAAGCTGATGAAACAAGGAATCCAATGAAACCAAAATCGAATTATTTGGACTTAAGATCATGGAGAAATCCTTGCTTCAAAATCAACAAAAATCTGCACTGTAATTTGGGCGAAAAGATGAGAATTCCGATTTCTTAAATGAAATTACCAATCTAAATATAATCTAAACTACATAAATCGCGAGGATTATGATTGAATCACACTACTAACCTGATTGGCACGAAGATTGGGCTTTAAATCGCTCTGATTGAAGTGTATTTCTCTGGTTTCTTCTTTGACGCGCGTTCGGCGTTCAATGAGAGATTCTGATCGATTATTGCAACAGTTCGTGATCAATCCTACCTCAATATGATCACAATTGAGTCTAGAACGCATGGGGATCATGAAGAACTTAAGATTTTGCTCGAAAATTTCTTAATTTCTTCAGGATTCAATCGAAAGTTATGTTTACAAAGGGAAGAACATCTATTTATAGAAGAATCGACGCGAAAAATGCGGGCCATCCGATTCGCTGAAGGAGATTTGGACGGCTGAGATTGCACGGATTTGGTGGGCCAGGATCCCACAACGCGGATTTAATATCATGCCACGTAAAATATAAATTCAAACAAGAAAATAGGGTGAATTCAAAATAATCTTAAATCAACCCTTTAGAATTCTATTTTTCTTTATCCCATCATTCTTTTCTTGAAATTTACTCTTTAAATCATCTACTAAAGTCAAAATAAATCAAGGAAAGTAGTTAATTTCCAGTTATTTAACCTTGCAAAAGATCAAACATCAATAAAACATATAATTAACCCTAAATAATGCAAAAATATGGACTTTAGTAAAATGACATACCAATGGAGAAAATTCATAAAACTATGATAACATGCATCATAATTACATCAAATAAGCATGAATATTAGTTAAATAAGATAAGAATTTCAGTTAAATATGCATGTTATCACACCCCCCTAACTTAAATCATTGCTAGTCCCTTAGCAATGGAAACATAAAGCATGTGTAATAGGACTAACAATTGACCTTAGAAAATCATGGGTTAAGCATTGATAGAATCTGAAATGAATGTTCTATCTTAATTGATGTCAAGAAGAAAGTAGTGCTCTAGAAATTTTAGGGTCACGACATTCCTTCGGCGAATAAACTATGAATTCCTCTTGGTCTACATACTAATAAAGATATACATAACTTTAAAGAATGATTCACCTTACCAAATCA
This sequence comes from Lemna minuta, assembly GCA_024174645.1. Classification (NCBI taxonomy): domain Eukaryota; kingdom Viridiplantae; phylum Streptophyta; class Magnoliopsida; order Alismatales; family Araceae; genus Lemna; species Lemna minuta. The sequence goes on from CM044111.1 coordinate 16,864,168, forward strand.
ATTGTGGAGTCCTCTTTGCACTATGAACATGAATGATAAAGGCACAAGAAGTAGAGACAAACATCATCCTTTCCCTACAGAATGGCTATAAAATAGAATCGGCTAAAACACATGGGAGACAGCTTACCATTCTAATTCTATATATTTTCTTTTTCTTTCATCATAATTCTACTTTTTTATATATATCCTAATTCTACTCGCTGCAAGCCTTTATAAGGAAAGAGATTAGATAATGCAGAGTAAATGAAGCATTAAAATTTCTAAGGCTTTTTATGCAACTAATTGAAAACAATATTAACTCATTCCATGGTGCTCATCCTACCCATGTGTCGTCCTTAGTAGACATGCAACTTATTCCTCCGAGGAGGTTTTGGTATCTCTATGAATTAGGGAGCTTCAATGATCTATCACACAAAATGAGATGAATGAGACTATATTGATTGAGATTCTTGACTAATATAATATTGTTGGGGAAAATTAGAAATATCCACTTAGATTAATCCTTTCTTTGAGAGAAACGATAGAATAGAATGAAAAGGAATGGTGGAAAAGGGGAAGGAGGAGAATAAGAGAGGGCAACAGAGAAATGGTGGGTGTGTGTGGTGGGGAGGAATTGTGGTGGCGTACGACCTCCGTCACCACCAAGGCACGATATCACGGGACCGGAGGAGCCCTTTTCGCGCACGTGGATCTATCTACTTATCGTCTTTCTTTATTGTGAACTTTTTGACCCGTACGTGTTTAAGCAGGTCTTTGACGGAACGAATCGATGCAGTCGCTAATTGCACACCGATTCGTGTCAACAATAAATCCAAACTTACCAATTCAATGATTTGATCATGAATTGAGGGTATAATGATAAATAAGGGTCGGATCCATGGAGAAATAAGGGATTTTTGAGAGATCTTTTGGAATTTGAACAAATCAGACAAGGAATTGAGGTGAGAAATTAGGAAAAATGATAGATTTTAAAAGATAACTCAAATACGAATCCACAGAATCATAAATCACTCGATTTGGATCAAGATTCGCGGAGAAATCGATGAATGAATTAGAGAGAAATTTCTGAACGCGATTAAGAGAAATCCAAAATTAAAAGACTAATTAAACTAAATTAACGATCCTAAATTAAAAATTGATGATACATGACGAAAGATTAGGAGGAAAACACGTAATCTAATCTAACCCGAGTTAGCGATCAAAATGATCTAATTAATTGCCAGATTCAAGGCTTTTCATTCCACAATTTTGAAAACGATCGCCGGTGTTCAAGAGGCGAATTCTCCCTAATCGATCGACGAAATCTCACTTTCAATAAATCTGTGGACGCAGAAATGAGTCTAGAAGCGATTGGAAGCAAGAGATTCATGGATGGAGGTGTAAAGATAGATGAATTGAGCGAAATCATCCAAGAATGCATTACAAATTTGAAGAACATCTCAATTTATAGCCAATTTGGGCGTAACCGTCCGATGAAACGCTTCATCTTCGATCAACGGCTCTGATTGATGAAATAGTTCCACATGGTGAAAAATTAAAAGAAGACACGCATATATGAGTAGTGCGTAAATAAGGAGTCAGCTTAAATCCTCAACAGGATGCTCCCCCCTTATTCACATACGGGCACACATGTGCGCATATGCGCACACACGCGCACTCGGACACATGCACACATGTACACGTGTGCGACACGTGGTGGTCTCGTAGATCGCCACTTGGCGCCGCTATTTTTATTCATGCCTTGTTAGATTCCACGTCATCACCCGATAACAAAATATATTTTTATTCAATTTAATTCAAAATAAATCGAATTAAATTCAAGAAAAATTCTAGAAAAATCCCTAAAAATTAGAAAATTCATAACTTTCAAAATACAACTCCAAATTAATCCAGATTTTTTTCATTGGATGAGAAATTTAATTATCTATCATTATAAAAAGTCAAAATATTTAAATAAAAAGAGGATTAATTTTGATTTAAAAAATACACTCATTTCTTCTTGACAAACAAAACTTTGAAAAATAAATGAGTGTATATAAACATTTTCTCTTATTATTTAACATTAAAACTTAAGTATAATATCAAATTTAGATGGGAATAATCTATTCTAAAATATATTCTTAATTATGCATAATTATCCCTAAATTTGTGCATTTTGAGATTATAACTTAAAATTGCATGAAATGATAGAAATGCACTCAAAGTATGATAACATGCATAAAAATGGAATGTTTTATGCCTTAATTTGCATTAATAATCATATTTTTGTGTGTTAAGATTGCATGTTATCAGTCCTCGCTTATTTCCCTCTCCCTTTTAGGCTTCCAGGTGGGTTCTTCCCTTTTCGGGGTCCTATTCGTGAAGCCTTTCTTCTTTGTGAACCTTCTTATTTTCTATGAGTATGTTCAGGCTTTTGGGTCGTGAGCCTCAAGTGGGTCCTTTCCTCTCTCAGCCCATTATGGGCTCCATAAGAGGGGAAGGGACCCCCTCCCCCACAAACCCTAGCCGTCATTTGAGAAAAGAAAGGAGTCTCCTTCATTTTGAGTGGCTACTCACGGTAGGCCAGGGAAGGAGTCCAACCGCCGTCGCCGCCGTCGCCGCCACCGCTGCCGCAGCCGCCGCACGTCTCCGTGCCGCCGCTGCCGTCGTGACCGCCGCCACTGCCGTCGCCGCACGCCATCGTGCCGCAGCCGCCGTAGCCGCCGCCGCCGTCACGCCTCACCGCAGATCATTCTTCGCGACGCCGCTGTCCCCAAGCCGCCGCCGCCGCCTCCGCTGCCTCAGGACCGCCACGCCGCCTTCCTCTCCATCTCCGGCGAATCTCCCCTCCCCGAACCCCTCTTCTGCTCCTCCCGCCGGTCATCCTCAGCCCCAGCTACCCCTCTCCCGCTCCTCCTCCCTGTCGCCCCCGATTTCCCATTCTCCCTCTTCCCGATCGCTCGATGATTCCTCCCTCCTGATTTTCCCCTTCCACGCGACCTCATCCTCTAGTGCCCCCATTCGTCCAAATTCCCCTCCTGGCATCGACCCAGCACCCTCCTATCATTCCCATCTCCTTGCCGAGCATTCCCGTTCACCCCACGAACCTCCGCGTTCAGGCGACCTCCGGCCGTCCCGCGTCCACTCCCAATTACCCACCTTCCTCCCCGGACATCCCGGTCGACCGCTTTCCCCACATCTAGCCGATTTCTCCTCCCTCGCTCCCTGCTGAATTCGACTTCACGACCTGTCAGATTCCAACTGCCACGTCCCCGGCATTCCAATTTCCAACTCAATCTCCAAAGTTTTCTTTGAATTCAATCTGCCACCCAGCGATCTCCCCTCCGCCGTCTTGTGGAATTCCCACCCCTTCGTCCAGCTGACCCTGTCCCGCAGCCCTATTCCTTCCCTCCCCCTTCCTATTACTGTGGACCTGCGGTCCCTCCCTGCCGTTGGTCGCCAATGCGTCCCATCCTGAATTCCATTCCCCCGCGTCGGTGGCCGCGGTCACGACGGCTCCCACGCGCATCCCCTGCTTCTGCACTCACGCCCGAGCACACGCGCACGCTCGCGCTTGTGTTTGGAACCTTGTTGACCACGCCCTTGACTGCGTCGCCCCGTGAAGTCGCGCCATCTCGTTGACCGCGGCAATTCGGTCGATTCACGCGATCGCGAGACTTCATTCTCCAGCGAATTGTATCGCTAACGATTCTCCGCGAGACTACATCTCTGTTGACCGCGTGCGCGTGGACTCCATCAGGTCGTGACCGTGCCCGCACATCACCGCCCTGCCACCTGATCGCAGACCCGCCCGTCCTGCCTCGAGATTTCGTGCCCATCTGCTGACCGTGTGCACCGCACTAACCCGGCTTCCCCTGCCCCGCTTGCCTATGTTTGGCAGGCTCGCAATCTGCTGGTTCGCGCCCTGCTGCCCTGCCCTGGTCGCCGCCCATCCTATCACTCCGCACTAGCGCGTGTCCTGAAACGACCACACGCGTGCTGCTAATTGCACTTGCAGACACCCTCCAGCCCTCGCCAGCGCTCGGCCCGCTGCTCATGTGCGCCTGGACCTACCCGCTTCTACTTCCCATCGGACCTGTGAAGCGCAGCCATCTCGCCCCACCCTGAGACCAGCACTCGTTCTCCCATACATTGCTGACTCGGACCACTCCTGCCATTCGTTCATGCAGTGCACGAACGATCTCCACTACGCCACGACTCACCGAGCATCAACCCCTCATTTTAAAGTCTAATTACTTTTCGAAGTATTTTCCTTTACTTGTCTCCACCGCCGTCAGATGACTTAGGCAGGGTAGTACGAGTATAGGTTCGAGACTTATGACGTGTACATCAGGTCCGACACCGAGAGGTGGGCCGCAGCCTTCAAGCTACTCCACGACGAGTGACTTCCACGCCTCCGGATGTGGACCGAGAGGATTTCACCCTATCCATCATCGCGAGTTTCCCCGGGTCACCCGGAGTCAACTCCGCTGATCGGCACGCCTGCTTGTACTTAGGTTTAGGTTAGATATCATACTTAGGGTCTAGGACTCGCCTACCCATAGGCTAGGTTTGACCACCCTATCTTCATACAACCTCAGTTCCATTGATTAGGCACGAGGGCTTTCACACCCCATCCTGCATCAAATTGGAAGAGGGATGGAGAGGGAAAGTTGAGAATTATTGTGTGGATCAGAGAAAGCAAGTGAGAGAGAGGGGACTAGCTAAGGCTAAACCCTGAAGGGGAACCCGAATACCTCTAGCTTGAACTCGACCCCATATGCCAAATAAAACAAAACTGCTTCAAAATTTTTCAGATTTCAAATTATGAGAGAGTTTCACAATGTTCACAATAAGAGGAAAAGAGAGAATTATTCAAGCCTTGAAGACCTACTTGTCATGATGAGAGGGTGTCAGGTGGAGGGTTTTTATTGGTGGAAATTTAAGGGGCGACTTGGGTATATAATTTTCCCTAAAATCATGAGTTTAAGATTGACTTGATCAAAAAGGACCGAAGAAACAAATAACTTGAATTTTGAGGATATAAAAATGTTATTTTATTTTAGCGAGATTGTTTGACTAGATTAAAGGGTTCCTAAATTTTAGAAAAGTGGTTCGACGTGGCCAAAGGCTCAAAATTAAAGGTTTTAGGTCAATAACAAGTTTTGGCCATGTTAAGGGAAGTCTTTTAAGGATTCAAAGGACCAAAGGGCAACATCCCATCTTTATGGGCATGCTCCTCTTCATGTCTTCAAAGTTTTTTGAATTTGTACATATCTTCTAATCATAGATTGTTGATTTTCTTGGTCAAGATCAAATTCTTGTTTAGTTAATCTATATGACTTCTAATCCTTACATTTCTCCTTAAATTATATTGCCTAAATACCTCCTTGGACGCTTCCTTTTTTGTTAAGGTGTCCCACCAAATAAACTATTTAAGATTCAAGAAGCTTGAAACCCACAATGAAATAGAGTTCTTCTAATGCAAAAAGTTTTAAAAATTTATGAAAAAAATTATTGAAAACTCACCAATGTCAAAACAGAAAAATCTCACAAGTTCTTGAATACCCAAAATTTCATTATGTTCTAGAAAATTGAAAGTGAAAAATTAAAAAAGTCCAAATTTTTTAGAACAAATACACTTTTTGGAAGCACAAAAATTTTGTTGATTGGTTAATGAAAGAGAATAAGAGGGATAAAATATATTGCGAGAGTAGAAAACATGGAGTTATGGGAATGCCACTAGGGTCATTTTTGTCTCACACTACCCCTCAAGTTGAAGTGTAGAGATCACACAAGCTAAGCATACAAGAGAAGCAATTGGTTACTTGACATATGTGCCCAAGTTTTTTATGGATATTATGTGGCCTATAAGCCAATCACACTTTCATGTATCTTGTTTATGTTCATTGACATGAAATTTATTCATTGTTATTCTTGTGTGATGTTTGTAATGAAGTCCATGAGCATATGCAATTACTAGGTGAATTATGATGAGATCATAGTATAGTGATCACTAGTATTTAAACATATGCTCTAAACATTCCTATTCGTGAGATATTCGAGAAGGACATCAAATTATCCGAAAAGAATAGCACTGTCTAATCTAACTCATATGATGAATATGACTGATCCTGTAGCCATCGGTGTGGAGACACTAAGGATAGATAGTGGGTACTCTTTAGAGAAAGAGTTCACTGAATTGATCCGTATGAATCCTTGAATGGTATTATACCTAACTATCAATCAGATTGATTCATGTCATGGTTGTGTATGTGGTCCTTTGACTTGAGACACCAAAGACATCTTGTGGATGGATGATCATGTTTTGATTATGACTTACAAATCCCTAACCATGGGATATCTAAAACGTCATATATTGGATACAACATGAAGTCCACGAAGATGATTGTGTGATCAAGATGGGATCATCCGCCCTCGGTATTTGAGGAGATTGACTGAAGGAATGAGATGTGATGAAATCCTTGGCCAAGGTAGTGGAAATATCGAAGAAAGAGTTCTATATGATTTTCTACACACATCAGTACTAACTTGAGTGACGGATTAGGGTTTGACAGTTCTGTCATCCATGAGTCTAATGTGGATGAAGGATTATACATACATGGTAATCGATGACGGGAAGGTTCCATAAATGAGTTCTTACATACTCCATATCTCCTAGAGTACGTGGTATAGCTTGGCACTCAATGAGCTCACAGTTCAACCTATCGATTGGGTTAAATCGATCCTTGATTAATTAATCTATATGTGGATGTAGATAATTAATTAAGGTTGACCAATAAGGTGTTATTTGGTCTATATAGTTATTAACTAGTGGGATATATGGACATAGAGGGTCACACACATAAGTTCTATGAATATTAATAGACATAGACATAATTATGAGGATTTTTATGAAAAAAACTCATACCAAATGTCTATAAATAGGGGGAGAACAACCACAACTCAAGGTGCCCATGAAAGCCTTGTGGGAATTCTCTCTTTTCTTCTCTTTCTCTCTTGGTGAAGAGCTTTGAAGAGGAGATCTAACCATCTGGAGACCGTGCGGATACCGCTAGAGGCTAGACACTTGTATACCATCAAGAACTCCCTCAAGGAAACCTGCAAGTATGTTTTCTCATTCATATTAGATGACATGATCATCTGTTCTTGGTGCCTCAATATTTTGAATATCCAATTCAATGAATTCTGCTGCATTCGATGTTTTGATTAAAAATTTCAGAAAGTTATCAACCTCAAAACCCATCAATTTTTACAAAAAAAGCCTTAAAAATTAGAAAAGTTTAAAGTTAACTCATTTTGAAGATAACTCTAAAAAAAATCTAAAATGCCAAACATTCATATCTTTTTTAGACAATTTGGTGTTAGATTGGTCCATTTTTTGGCTTATATTCTATAATTTATCATATGAATAAAGAATGCAAAAGAAAAATATAAATTTTTCCAAAGACTCAAAAGTAACATTTTCATTTCTCCTATCTATTGCTCTAGTCCTAAAATCATGTAAACTCGATATTTATTATTATTTACATTGTTGTCTAGCCTTGTAAAAGGTCAAAGATGTAAAATTCTACACTTTAGATCTAATGAATGGTAGAGGGTGTGAAAATAGGATGAATTAAAAAATAGACGAGAAGTATGATAATGTGTAGTTGATTCATATTAATTGTGCATTATTGACTTCTTTTGTGTTAGATTGATCGATTTTCGGCTTCTATCCTATCCTTCATTAAAAAAACATAAATAAAATATAATTTTCTCCAAAGACTCATAAGCAACATTGAGATTTCTCCTATCCATCACTCTAGCCTTGCAATCATGTAAACTTAATAAATATTATTAGTACACAATTTTCTACCCTTATAAAAGGTCAAACATGGAAAATTCATCAGTTTAGATCTAATAAAGGGAAAATAGGTAAAGGGTGTGAAAATAGGATGAATTCAAAAATGGCAGAGAAGTAGGATGATCTTCAGTTAATTCATATGAATTATGTATTGTAATTGGTTTATAATAATGAAGATACACATAAGAGTATCATGAGATCAATAATCCATGCCTTATTATTTTTTGTTACTTTCTTTCATTTATGTTGTATGACGAGACGAATTCGTGAGGTCGTTGAATACACATGGAGACGTGTCAAATTTTTTTCCAAACTCACCAATTTCAAGAAATAATCACGAATTAGATAGTTTAGTGGTGAATAAGAGTCGAATCCATGGAGAATTAAGATATTTTTGAGGTATTTCTTCAAATTCGATAAAATCCAACAATAAATTGAGGTAAGAAATTAGGGATTTTGACATTTCTGGAGAGATAACTCAAAGACGAATCCATGGAATAAAAAATCACAGAATTTGAATCAAGATTCGCGGAGAAATCAACGAGCGAAAAGTAGGTAGAAAATCTGAACGCGAAGAGGGAGAAAACTGAAATATTTTTAAAATTAACTTAATATATGATTAAAAATTGAAATCTAATGTTAAAGGAATAAAGATTAGGAGGAAAACTCAAATTCTAACCGGAGATAACGCTCAAAATGATCCAATTGATTTCCGAATCAAAGGCTTTTCATTCTGCGATTTCGAAGATGATCGTCGGCATTCAGGAAGCAAATTCTCCTTATTCCTTCCACAAAATCTCACTTTCAAACACTCCTTGGACGCAAAAATTGATCTAGAAGATGAAGAAACAAGAGATTCAAGGATTGAGATGTCTAAACAGTTCAATTTCTCGAAACACCTCTGAATACATTTTTCATAGAAGAACATGTGTATAAATAGACAAATTTAGGTGTGAATGTTAGATTTGGCTCTTCATCTTCAATAAACAGCTTGATGCAGGACCGGGTGCGAAACCGGTCCAACACCGCGATACTAGGGGTGAACTAGGGAAACTCTAATATGATGAAATAAACTAATGATGCAGCCAAGCATAGTGCCGTCTCGGGCGTCGTCGCCGAGGGCCCTAGAGTGCGCCGAGTAGAGTCCGTCCGGGAGTCCTTCCGTTCCACATCCTCGCGGGCGAAAGGCCGTGAGTCGTCGAGGGAAGCTCGATCGTCAACCCGACGGGTTGGCTCACGATCTGAATCCTATCAAGTCGTCTAGCACTCGACCTACCTAAATCCCGATGGCGGCGGAGACGGTGCGGGAAATACTGAAAGAAATATAGACTCCGACGTAAAATAAAGAGGGGATGGTGCCTAACCTGTGGGGCGCAAGCCCGGTCGATCGTGGTGGGGAAGGTCGTCGTACGCGGCACGAACGTTCAGCAGCGATAATTCTCGTTGAAGTCACCCGGTTCGCGATTGGGCTCCGGTAAGCACAAGTATGAGCCGGGAGGCTTGGCGTGCAATCTGGGGTGGCTGCTGGGATGTGACCCACCCGTGTGGAAAGTTTCACCACGTACGAGGGAAGGGCTCGGTCACGACCTGGTGGGGGGTGGAGTCTCGTTCCGGCGTCAGAATCGTGCGCAAAGAAGAGAGGCTGCCGTTGATCGGTCGTTCGAAGGATGGCGACTCACTTAGAGGGGAGGAGTGTAGATTTCTGGTAGCAAAACGGAAGTTGTGAGGAGAGAGTTGAGAGGGAAGACCTGTGAGTCTCGGGCGGTGGTGGCTGCAGCGTAGGCCGCGGATGAAGCACGCGCGATCGGCAGACAGCCCTGAGCAGGGCAACCTGGTGAGGGATTATCTCCCACGATCTTGATGTCAGATCAGGGGTAGTCGGGAAGCGGGCGTTGATGCGGAGAGAGAAGATCGGGACGGGACTATGGAGGTCGTAAGGTAGGGGCGAAGGGGGTAAGGAGAGTAGGGTGCAGAATTAGTTCCGCAGAAGGGACCTTGCGGGTGATGTACGATGGGGCGGAAATTCCGGAATTGGGGGAAAGAGAATGAGGTCGTGGGGAGGGGTGGATTGGACGGCGGACGAGGGGAGGCGGTTCTGCGAGGAAACAGCCCGATTTGGAAGTCGGATTGGGGGAGGGAGGTGAATCGGGATAGGGGAGATTCGCGCAGGGGAGACGGTGATCGATCTCGTGAAACGTAAACAGGAATTTCGCGTTTCCGCGAGGGTGCGTTCCGCGGAGAGAGAGAGGGAAAAATGGCGTCAGGGGAAGATAGGAAAACGTTGGAACGGACGGAATGGTGGTGCGGGGAGTGCAGGGTTGGCCGGGACTGGGAAGAGGGGAGGAGTAGGCAGAGGATGGCAGGGAGGTGAAGCGGGAGTGGAGTCGGCGTTCGGCGAGAGGTTTTAGCGAGGAAGGACAGTGCGGCTGTGGAGGGAGAGGATCTTGCCTGGAAATGGTGGAGTAGGGGGGCTGATGGAGGCGGACGATGAAGGAGAAGGAGGGTGGGTGCTGGCAACATAGCGGCGGCACAAGGGCGGCGGCGGCTGCGAACAGCGGCGCGCGCGCTATGGTGGCGGCAGAGGCTGGGGCAGCAGAAGTCGTATTTTTCGCGGGATCAAGGCAAGGGGGCGGCGGCTTCGACGCGAGCACGGCGACGGCACGTGGAGTGCGGCGGCGGTGATGGCGGCGGAGCGCGGTTGGTCTCCTTCCTTGATCTTCCTTGAGGCAGCCACTTGAGAGGGAGTTCACTCCTTTCTTTCTTCAAATAGCCGGCTAGGGTTTGTGGGGGGTCCCTTCCCTCTTTTTGAGACCCCATAGTGGGCCGAGAGAGGAAAGGGCCCACTTGAGACCCACAACCCACACCTAAAACATACTCATAGAAATTTAAAGGTTCACAAAGGGAAAAATGGCCTCACGAATGGGATCCCGAAACGGAGAGAACCCACCTAACGACCTAAAAGAGAAGGAAGAAGAGATGCAAAGGCCCGCTTAAACACGTGCGGGCTAAATAAGTTCATAATAAAAGAAAAGATGGGAAAGATTACTCCACGCGCGCGCGAGCCCTGTGAAATGTGTCGTGGCGAGATGAGGTCCTCACTTGGTATAGTGAAACTCGGCATCCTTCGTCTTCGCCTGTCGAGGGGCCTGGACGCGCGCGGGTGTCGGCTCCTCCGGCGCCGTAGTGTCATGCCTTGGTGGCGACGGGGGTCGTACGTCACCACGGCTTAGATGAAACGCTTGGATGCAAATCATTTCCATTAAGTAACGTCCATTTGATCAAAGATGGAGCGCTCAATTTTGCCACGTCGTGCTTGAAGAAGAAGCGTCGCGCAATTGCATCTGTCCGATCGTGAATCGACGTCTGAGATGTCGCCACGCGTCTATTGAAGTTCATCGGGCACATTTAATCTCAGCTGTTATAACTCTTCAGATCAAGGGCTGAGATTAAATCATTTTAAAAACAAATCGTCGCCCAATCAGAGTGCACTGCGTACCCCTCACTTAAGTGAAGATCGATGGCTTTGATTAAATGCGTGGATCGAAAGCTTCCTGTCGCACCACATCACCTGCGAAGATAAAAAATAAAAATAGTCTCACATGTAAAAAATAAACACGATTTCATGGGTATATAACGTATACGGATTAATGGGCTTTAAGTTATATCTTGAAAAGGATGCTTAACCCACTAACTACGCATACGCACGCACATACGCACATATACAATGCCACGTGACGTGTACACATGTCACCAAGTGGTGACGCCCCACCCTGTCAGCTGCCACATCAGCGCGTGATATAAAACCAATCTTTTTATTAAAAAAATTGAAAATAAGTCTAAATAAATAAAGAAAATCTAGAAAAATACCTAAAAATTAGAAATTTCATATCTTTCAAAATATAACTCTAAATTAATTCAAATTTGTCTTGTTTGATCAGAAATTAAATAATCTATCATTAAAAGTTAAATTTAAGAAATAACAAGAGAATAAAAATTTTATTTTAAAAAAATACCCTCATTTCTATTAGAAAAATAAAGTTAGAAAAAAATAAATGAGTATATTAAAAAAATATTTGTTTTTATTATTTAACATGAAAAACCTAATTATAATCTCAAATATAAATGGGAATAATCTAATATTTTAATATTTTGAGATTATGCCTAAAATCCATGATTATGCCTAAAATAGTTCATTTTGAGATTATAACTAAAATTTTCATAGAATGATAGATATATACTTAAAACATGATAACATCCATAAGAATGAAATGTTTTATGCCTTAATTTGGATTATTAATCTTATAATTTTCTATATAATTTGGATGTTATCATTGTACCTTTCAAGATGTGAAGACAAGAAAGAGAATGTGATGGGGCATGAAAATTGGTAGGACAATTATGATATTATTTCAAATAATTTATCTAAAAAACTTGTCTCTAGACTTGCCATGACAAACTTCAACTTTGGAAAGAATGACAGTAATACCTTGGGATTTTTAAAGCACGATAGATTCCACTTTAAGTATGAGTCATCTTAATTATGTAAACACTACCATACTACCTAGAAACACTTATGTTAAGATATACCCCTCTAGTCTATGATGAGGAGGCCCATTAGGGCCCATGTTTGACTTCAACATCTTCTATTGCATTCGAAAATTTGATCAAATTTTGAGACCTTATTGAGCATTAGATCCCATCCACATCATATGAGCAAGGTTTATAATACAATGAATGCGATGAGTAAAGGGTGATTGGCTAGTAGGCCACTTGTTACCTAAACCATCAAGATTTGAAATTATCTAAAATAGTGCAATCAAGAAGGCAGAGAATAAACCGTCACTTCAAGGAGAATGGAGCTCTTAAGATAAGGAGTCGATAGAACGGGGAAAAAAGATGCGTATCGTATATAGGGTTCTCCGGTTCTGGTGTCGGTACTGGTTTTTGTGAAAAACCTAAACTTATACCTAACTTCGGTTTGGCATCGGTGACGGTATTTTTTGGTGTCGGTTCGGTTAAACCTATACTTTCGGTGATACGTCATTAGAATTGAACATAAATTATACAAGATTTTTGTGACACCACTATCCATATATATATATATATATAACACGTTTCATAAACGAATGATAAGAGATTAATGCTTACTAATAACACCTATAAAATACATCAATAATTTAAGATAAAAATCTTAAATATGAAAGATATAGTACCCTCTCTCTCTCACTCTCTCTCTCTCCCCCTCCATCCCTCCCTCCCTGGCTCTCTCTCTCTCCCTCGCCGTCTGTCCCACCCTCCCTCGCTCTCTCTCTCTCTCCCTCCCCATCCCTCCCTCCCTCTCTCTATGTCTCTGTCTCTCCCCCTCCGTCCTTCTCTCGCTCTCTCCCCCTGGTCCCTTCGTCCCTCACTCTCCCTTCGTCTCTCCTTTGTCCTTCCCTCTCTCCTCATTCCGCCCTCCCTCTCTCTCTCCCCCTCCCGCCCTCCCTTCTGCCAACCTCTCTCTCGCGGGGCGGAAGAAGAAAAAACAATTTTCTTATGTGTTAGAGAACTCCATGTCGTTACCGAAAATACCGAATACCGAACTGAAACCGACACCATCGGTGTTGAAAACTGGGCAAACCGACGTCCGGTTTTCTTCCGGTGTCGGTTTCGGTGGAACCGGACTTTCTCTCTCCTATCATAGGAGAGAGAGGGACAGATCAAGGGAGGGACGGATGGAAGGGGGGAGAGAGAGAGACAGAAACAAAGACAGAGAGGGAGGGACGGAGGGAGAGGGAGAGAGAGGGAGAGGGAGTGAGAAATTTTAAGGGGTAATAGTCTAGAAGCCCCCAATGTTTGGGGTTTGTCCTCTTTTCACCCCAACGTTTCAAAACAGCCGCCTCCACCCCAATGTTTGGGATTTTGTCTTCTTTTCACCCCGAGGCTTCTATCGCGCAGAGCTGGCAGCGACGTGGACGCCACGACAGCAGTTGACCGGATGCGGAAGCCACGTCGCTGCCATGTCAGCACCAGACGCGGAACTCTCCTCGCTTTTCAACTCCTCGTTCCCGTCTTCACCAACGACGGCTCCTGCGACGGCGTTACCCGCACCATGACCCAGATATTGCTGCTTCTCCTCGCTGCCTCCTCCTTCCTCGCTTGCTTTACAGACAGCTTCCTCTCTTCAGACGGGAACGTGTATCACGGTCTTGCCTCCCCTAGAGGGATGTGGCTCTTCGACTACCCGACGGCATCCACCAAAGCCCTCCCTGATCTATCCAATTATAGAGTAAGGTTCATGGATTTCGTCCACGGTTTGCTCTCCGTGCTCGTCTTTGGGGTGGTCGCCATTAAAGATAAAAACGTGGCCTCCTGTTTCTACCCTCAGCCCGGGCAGGAGACCAAGGAAATTCTGAGGATTCTTCCCCTCGGTGTGGGTGTCATTTGCAGCTTGCTCTCTGTCGTCTTCCCAACGAAACGTCGCGGAATTGGATACTCCATTAATAACGAACGTTGAGTCACAGATCGAGATTTATCTCGTACAACTTTCCGGAGTGTTCCTTCGCTGGTTGATTGCGTGTAATGATTTCATTCCAACTCCTTATATCTTTGTAATAATCGTCGTTGTAACGCATCGATCTTAATTTTTTTTCTGTGCAATGATGTTTAGAGATCAAAATAAATTATGCAGTCCAATGAAGGGAAGAGTAAGATGATTCCACGCAACACGCGTCTCTCTCTCTCTCTCTCACGACGGAAATTTCCGTCGCGAGGAGAGAATTTTTTTCTCTCTTCTTCTCTTCTTCTCTCACTCTCTCCTCTTCCTCACATTCTTCCTCGCCTGCGCGTCTCTCTCTCTCTCTCTCGCGACGGAAATTTCCGTCGCGAGGAGAGAATTTTTTTCTCTCTTCTTCTCTTCTTCTCTCACTCTCTCCTCTTCCTCACATTCTTCCTCGCCTGCGCGCTCTCTCTCTCTCTCTCTCTCTCGCGACGGAAATTTCCGTCGCGAGGAAGCATCCCTCTCTCTTCTTCTCTTCTTTCTCTCACTCTCTCCTTCTCTTCCTCACATTCTTTCTCGCTGCGCGTCTCTCTCTCTCTCTCTCGCGACGGAAATTTCCGTCGCGAGAAGAAACATTCTCTCTCTTCTTCTCTTCTTTCTCTCACTCTCTCCTTCTCTTCCTCACATTCTTCCTCGCCTGCGCGTCTCTCTCTCTCTCTCTCGCGACGGAAATTTCCGTCGCGAGGAGAGAATTTTTTTCTCTCTTCTTCTCTTCTTTCTCTCACTCTCTCCTTCTCTTCCTCACATTCTTCCTCGCCTGCGCGTCTCTCTCTCTCTCGCGACGGAAATTTCCGTCGCGAGGAGAGAATTTTTTTCTCTCTTCTTCTCTTCTTCTCTCACTCTCTCCTCTTCCTCACATTCTTCCTCGCCTGCGCGTCTCTCTCTCTCTCTCGCGACGGAAATTTCCGTCGCGAGGAGAGAATTTTTTTCTCTCTTCTTCTCTTCTTCGTTATTAATGGAGTATCCAATTCCGCGACGTTTCGTCGGGAAGACGACAGAGAGCAAGCTGCAAATGACACCCACACCGAGGGGAAGAATCCTCAGAATTTCCTTGGTCTCCTGCCCGGGCTGAGGGTAGAAACAGGAGGCCACGTTTTTATCTTTAATGGCGACCACCCCAAAGACGAGCACGGAGAGCAAACCGTGGACGAAATCCATGAACCTTACTCTATAATTGGATAGATCAGGGAGGGCTTTGGTGGATGCCGTCGGGTAGTCGAAGAGCCACATCCCTCTAGGGGAGGCAAGACCGTGATACACGTTCCCGTCTGAAGAGCGGAAGCTGTCTGTAAAGCAAGCGAGGAAGGAGGAGGCAGCGAGGAGAAGCAGCAATATCTGGGTCATGGTGCGGGTAACGCCGTCGCAGGAGCCGTCGTTGGTGAAGACGGGAACGAGGAGTTGAAAAGCGAGGAGAGTTCCGCGTCCGGTGCTGACATGGCAGCGACGTGGCTTCCGCGTCCGGTCAACTGCTGTCGTGGCGTCCACGTCGCTGCCAGCTCTGCGCGATAGAAGCCTCGGGGTGAAAAGAAGACAAAACCCCAAACATTGGGGTGGAGGCGGCTGTTTCAAAACGTTGGGGTGAAAAGAGGACAAACCCCAAACATTGGGGGTTTCTAGACTATTACCCCAAATTTTAAAGGCAGAAGAAAAATGGTTTTTCTTCTTCCGCCCTGCGAAAGAGAGAGGGTGGCAGAAGGGAGGGCGGGAGGGGGAGAGGGAGAGGGACAACGGGACCGGGGGGAGAGAGAGAGCGAGGGAGGGAGCGAGGGATGGAGGGAGGGAGAGACGAGAGAGGGGGAGGGACGGAGAGGAGAGGGAGAGGAGCGAGGGAGGGAGCGAGGGACGGAGGGGGAGAGACGAGAGAGAGGAGAGAGAGAGCGAGGGAGGGAGCGAGGGACGGAGGGGGAGAGACAGAGAGAGGGAGGGATGGAGGGAGAGGGAGAGAGAGAGCGAGGGAGGGAGGGATGGAGAGGGATAGACAAAGAGAGGGAGGGACGGAGGGAGAGGGAGGGGAGAGAGAGAGAGAGCGAGGGAGGGAGGGATGGAGGGAGAGGGAGAAAGAGAGAGCGAGGGACGGAGGGGGAGAGACGAGAGAGAGAGAGGGACGGAGGGAGAGCGAGGGAGGGACGCAGGGGAAGAGACAGAGAGAGGGAGGGATGGAGGGAGAGGGAGAGGGAGAGAGAGAGCGCGAGGGAGGGATGGAGGGAGAGGGAGAGAGAGAGCGCGAGGGAGGGGGGGACAGAAGGGGAGAGACATAGATAGAGACACAAAGAGAGGGAAGGACGGAGGGAGAGGGAGAGGGAGAGGGAGAGAGTGAGAGAGGAGGGAGGGACGGAGGGAGAGGGGAGAGAGAGGGAGGGAGGGAGGGAGAGAGAGTGAGGGAGATAGAGAGGGATGGAGAGTGAGAGAGATGATCTCTTGAAATTATGTTGTTATTTTTTCCCTAACTATAAAGTTTATCTATTTAAGAATTTTATATTAAATTCTTAATGTATTGTATATATATATACATATAGAGTGTGTGTGTGTGTGTTTCACAAATGAATGATATTCATATATATATACATATATATTAATAGTGGTGTTAGAAAAATTTTGCATAATTTATGTTCAATTCTAATGAAGTTTCACCGGTACTTTGGAGGTTCTAAGGAGGTTCTCACAAAATTCTAAGGAGGTTCTCACAAAATTCTAATTCAATTCTAAGGAGGTTCTCACAAAAAACCGGTACGACACCGGAACCTTAAGCTGTGTTTCTCTCCCTCCGTCCCTCCTTCCGTCTCTCTCTCTCTCTCTCTCTCGGGGATGAAAAAGAAAAAAAAATTCTTCCGCCGTTAAAATTTCTCGGTCCCTCCTTCCCTTCGGTTTCATGCTGACTTCATCTTCAAGCTCTCTATGTGGCAGCGTCCTTTTCTATGCGTATGTTTTACGTCTGTTGAGGAGTTGACCTTCTCGGAGGATGGAGAGAGATATTAAGAGAGAACAACGCAAACTTGCACGAGCAAGTTACGGATAGAGTTGACCTTCTCCTGATGCAGTACAGTAGTACGATAGTTGCGCAACTCTGCCAGAAGAAGACCAGAAAACTGCCATTTATTCCCTCGGTTGTCATTCACCGATAAGCCGAGCCGAATTGCAGACAGATCGAAAGAAGGTGTCGGGGATGGAGATGACGAAGAGGTACACGCACATGACCCTCTTCTGGGGGACGAACTCGGAAGTTCTCTTCACGTTGTGGCCTGGAACGAGGCGAGGCATGTACGCCCTCGCTCTGATCGTTGTCTTTTTCATAGCCTTCTTTGTGGAGCTGCTCTCGTGGCGGCGCGTCACCGGCCTCGCCGGGCGGCGCCCTCGCCCACTGGCCGCCGTCTACTTGACCACCGTGCACGCGACGCGCGTCGGGCTCGCCTACCTCCTCATGCTCGCGCTCATGTCCTTCAACGGCGGCGTGCTTATCGTCGCCGTCACTGGCAGCGCCGCCGGCTTTCTCGTGTTCCATAGCTCAGTCTTTCATAAGACCGAGCCGCGGGTGGTCAACGGCGATTCCGTACCCGCCAAAATCTGACTTGTCAATCTGGTGTTTTGATCAGATACCGTAAACTCCCTTTGCGATGTAAATAAATTTGCGAAATACTGAAGTTTCTCTGGTTACCGTTCGAATTTTTCCTTCATCTTCTATAAATTTCGAAGGCTTCAGGCTTGATGATTGGATCAGTCTGCCGACTGCTTCTCTCTCTCTCTCTCTCAAAACGCGTATAGTTCAACGATCCGCCCAATTTGCATGGCTCGTATTGAATATGTTAGGCAATCCGACGGAAATACGAGTTTTCATGGACATTTACGCACCCAGTCGCGAGAGAAAAAGTTCGCCGCCCTGGCCCATTCGCCTCAATCCGACGTCCAGGAGAGGATCGTGGAAAGCTGGCTCCTTCCGGGGGCCTCCCCTTGACGCCGCCATCATTGACGTGCTTGGCGAAGAAGAATAATAATAGAAAGAAAATCTCTTCGTAAAGGTACCGTTGAAGCGGTCGTCGTAATTTGAGGATATAAACAGGGCGGCCCAACCATCTGAAGGAGTTCGTACACATTGTACTGGCCGTTGACCGCGCCAAACTCCATAAGACAGGAGTTCCTGTTGGATTCCCAGATCGCTTCAGGCCGAGGGGGAAGATGGACATGGGAGGGCACGCGCACGGGGGAGGAGACATGGGAGGGATGAGTACAAAGCAGTCGTTCACCCACATGACCTTCTTCTGGGGTAAGAATTCGGAGATTCTGTTCACGGGATGGCCCGGGACTCGCGGCGGCATGTACGCGCTCGCCCTGATTTTCGTTTTCGTGATGGCCGTGCTCGTCGAGTGGCTCTCTCACAGCCGTCTGATCAAGGACAAGTGGCCGCGATTCGCCGCCGGCGCGTTCCAGACCGCTCTCCACGCCATCCGCGTGGGCCTTGCCTACCTGCTCATGCTCGCCGTCATGTCCTTCAACGGCGGCGTGCTCATCGTCGCCATCGCCGGCCACGCCCTCGGATTCCTGCTCTTCAGCGGCTGCCTGAGCGGCAAGGTCGGAGACAGCCACACGGACTTGCCGCAGATGAAATGTTGAGAGCTCGCTCCTCGGCAACGATTAGCAGCTTCGTGCTGCTCGATGATTTGCTTCCTCTTCTGGTAATCATTGGGTCTCGGGTCCGCAGATCGGAAACTTTTGTGGACGATCGGCGGTTTATGATGTCTCGACGTGTTTGTTTAATAATAAAACTAATCACGAGGATATTCTCTAGTCGTGAGGACGGTACTTTCCTCTCTCATGGAGAAATGAATAACCCGCATATTCAGAAGAGGAAAGACACGAGAATTATGCAATCCGTCAGTTTTCCCTCTTTGGCGTCCGTAGATCATCGTTTCCGTCCCCCGCATTAAAAGATATGATAGAGATACGGGGAAGGGAATAAGAGAGTCGAACGCAGGGGAAAGGCTTCGAACGCAGGAGTCGATGGACGTCTGCGGGCGGAGAGGGCGGCTGTATCGCCACCGAGACAACGATCGCAGTGCAGTCAATGACGCCCGGCAGACGGTGGCAAAACCCGTGAGGAACGAAGCACGAGGACGGTAGGTCGGTTCGCATTAACTCCTGCCTTATGGGCTCGTCTACTCCGGGATCCTCTTCTATTACCGGAGATATTCCAGGACAGCGAAAAGATCTCCGCTGGAAGAAGGGAAATGACAGGACGACGGAAAGGATAGATACTCCGTTTTTCTCTCCAATTGACCACTACCACTTCCCATGCAGGACAAAAAAGCTGCAAGAGGGGATGAGGGATGGGCCTGAGCTCTCATCATGAGCTTTATTCGAACGAGGAATGTTCCGTTCGAGAAGAAGAAGGCAGAGGAAGAGGTCTGTTAAGCTCAATCCGGAAGAAATCGACGCTGCACACGCAAAAAGAGCGATTATTGTTTTGTCATCTTCCTCCTAAAACCCTAACCCCCCTACAGAAGATCATCCTCCCCTGTCGACGTTGCTATGACTAATAGGTCCAGTCGGCAGGTAGGAAGCGCTCAGGTCCCACTGTGGCGGGTGAGTAGAGACCTCTCTTGCCTTCCTGGGCCGGCATGGCGGAGAACTTCACTGAGGACTCCTCTGCAGCACGAGGGAAGCGTCCGTCTGAGCTAACAAGTGAAGAAAACGGTTGGTTCATTGAGATAGAAACTGGCTCGTAGAGAACCGAAAAACAAAAAAAAAACGAGAAAGCACCTGGTGTCTTCTTCGGCTCAGAAAGATAATCGGGTTGCCGTGGAAGGAAGACGCCAGTTCCAGCTCCTCGCCGCCCGCCGAGGGGCTTCGCTCGAGTGTTCGGCCGTGCGGGCTGATGCTGCAACGTGGCGAAAGCCCACGTAGGTTGCGCCGTCACCTCGTATCGTCGTCGCGCAGCGGAGAGTTGAGCCTTCTTCGCCTGATCGCGAAACAAGGAAGAGTCGCCGGCACTCCGACCGGAGAAGTTATCTTTCTTCTCGTCAAGAGCGGAAGGGAAGAGAGGGATGGATTTCCTCGCCGGTGTTTTGCTAAGCTGGTAGAGGAGGGACTGAGGACAACCCAGGTTAGAGCACCCAAACGCAGAAACAATAAAGAAGATAGGGGCGAGGAAGCGTTGACTGGGAGTACCTTGGTGGAGGGCATCCTGTCTGCCTCGTCATCTAGAAGGAAGTAGTGTGCCATCTTACAAGTCAACTCGGCAAAATAGTCTTCACCGGCGTCTGGGCCCGTATGGGTGTTCCAGACCCAATCGTAGGGATTTCCGCCGCCTTCGCAGCTCTTCTTCTCCGCAAAGAAGTCTTCCGTGAAGAAATCTGCAGGAAGTCCCAAGTTCGCGCAGTCGATCTCATCCGCCATCGTCACTGACCTTTTTCGGCAGGCCGTC